>QNTS01004035.1:158079-170169 GCA_003317085.1 Hucho hucho | reverse complement strand
TTTTTAGTACCATATCTCTTGACACATTGATGAAAATAATCATGGCCTCTAAACCTTCAAGCTGCATACTGGACCCTATTCCAACTAAACTACTGAAAGAGCTGCTTCCTGTGCTTGGCCCTCCTATGTTGAACATAATAAACAGCTCTCTATCTACCGGATGTGTACCAAACTCACTAAAAGTGGCAGTAATAAAGCCTCTCTTAAAAAAGCCAAACCTTGACCCAGAAAATATAAAAAACTATCGGCCTATATCGAATCTTCCATTCCTCTCAAAAATTTTAGAAAAAGCTGTTGCGCAGCAACTCACTGCCTTCCTGAAGACAAACAATGTATACGAAACGCTTCAGTCTGGTTTTAGACCCCACCATAGCACTGAGACTGCACTTGTGAAGGTGGTAAATGACCTTTTGATGGCGTCAGACCGAGGCTCTGCAACTGTCCTCGTGCTCCTAGACCTTAGTGCTGCTTTTGATACCATCGATCACCACATTCTTTTGGAGAGATTGGAAACCCAAATTGGTCTACATGGACAAGTTCTGGCCTGGTTTAGATCTTATCTGTCGGAAAGATATCAGTTTGTCTCTGTGGATGGTTTGTCCTCTGACAAATCAACTGTAAATTTCGGTGTTCCTCAAGGCTCTGTTTTGGGACCACTACTGTTTTCACTATATATTTTACCACTTGGTGATGTCATTCGGAAACATAATGTTAACTTTCACTGCTATGCGGATGACACACAGCTGTACATTTCGATGAAACATGGTGAAGCCCCAAAATTGCCCTCCCTGGAAGCCTGTGTTTCAGACATAAGGAAGTGGATGGCGGAAAATTTTCTACTTTTAAACTCTGACAAAACAGAGATGCTAGTTCTAGGTCCCAAGAAACAAAGAGATCTTCTGTTGAATCTGACAATTAATCTTGATGGTTGTACAGTCGTCTCAAATAAAACTGTGAAGGACCTCGGCGTTACTCTGGACCCTGATCTCTCTTTTGACGAACATATCAAGACTGTTTCAAGGACAGCTTTTTTCCATTTACGTAACATTGTAAAAATCAGAAACTTTCTGTCCAAAAATGATGCAGAAAAGTTAATCCATGCGTTTGTAACTTCTAGGTTAGACTACTGCAATGCTTTACTTTCCGGCTACCCGGATAAAGCACTAAATAAACTTCAGTTAGTGCTAAACACGGCTGCTAGAATCTTGACTAGAACCCCAAAATTTGATCATATTACTCCAGTACTAGCCTCTCTACACTGGCTTCCTGTTAAGGCAAGGGCTGATTTCAAGGTTTTACTGCTAACCTACAAAGCATTACATGGGCTTGCTCCTACCTATCTTTCCAATTTGGTCCTGCCGTACATACCTACACGTACGCTACGGTCACAAGACGCAGGCCTCCTTACTGTCCCTAGAATTTCTAAGCAAACAGCTGGAGGTAGGGCCTTTTCCTATAGAGCTCCATTTTTATGGAATAGTCTGCCTATCCATGTGAGAGACGCAGACTCTGTCTCAACCTTTAAGTCTTTATTGAAGACTCATCTCTTCAGTAGGTCTTATGACTGAGTGTAGTCTGGCCCAGGAGTGTGAAGGTGAACGGAAAGGCACTGGAGCAACGAACCACCCTTGCTGTCTTTGCCTGGCCGGTTTCCCCTCCACTGGGATTCTCTGCCTCTAACCCTATTACAGGGGCTGAGTCACTGGCTTACTGGTGCCGTGGCGGAGATCTTGTGGGCTATACTCGGCCTTGTCTCAGGATGGTAAGTTGGTGGTTGAAGATTTCCCTCTAGTGGTGTGGGGGCTGTGCTTCGGCAGAGTGGGTGGGGTTATATCCTGCCTGTTTGGCCCTGTCCGGGGGTATCGTCGGACGGGGCCACAGTGTCTCCCGACCCCTCCTGTCTCAGCCCCCAGTATTTATGCTGCAGTAGTTTATGTGTCGGGGGGTTAGGGTCCGTCTGTTATATCTGGAGTATTTATTTTATCTGGTGTCCTGTGCGAATTTAAGTATGCTCTCTCTAATTATCTCGCTCTTTCTTTCTTTTTTCTTCTTCTCTCTCTCGGAGGACCTGAGCATTAGGACCATTCCTCAAGGCCTACCTGGCCTGATGACTCCTTGATGTCCCGAGTCCACCTGGCCGTGCTGCTTCTCCAGTTTCAACTGTTCTGCCTGTTTTATGAACATTTTAAAATCTTGTCCATGTTCTGTTATAATCTGCACCCGGCACAGCCAGAAGAGGACTGGCCACCCCTCACAGCCTGGTTCCTCTCTAGGTTTCTTCCTAGGTTTTGGCCTTTCTAGGGAGTTTTTCCTAGCCACCGTGCTTTTACACCTGCAGTGCTTTTACACCTGCATTGCTTGCTGTTTGGGGTTTTAGGCTGGGTTTCTGTACAGCACTCTGTGACATCAGCTGATGTAAGGGGGGCTTTATAAATAAATTTGATTTGATTTGAACATTGATGTATACGCTGATTCGGTGAGCGAGTTTATTAGCAAGTGCATTGGTGATGTTGTACCCATAGTCAATATCAAAACCTTCCCCAACCAGAAACCGTGGATTGATGGCAGCATTCGCGCAAAACTGAAAGCGCGAACCACTGCTTTTAACCAGGGTAAGGCGACCGGAAACATGTTTGAATACAAACAGTGTAGCTATTCCCTCCGCAAGGCAATCAAACAAGCTAAGCGTCAATATAGAGACAAATTAGAGTCACAATTCAACGGCTCAGACACAAGAGGAATGTGGCAGGGTCTACAGTCAATCACGGACTACAAAAAGAAAGCCAGCCCCGTCGCGGACCATGACGTCCTGCTCCCAGACAAACTAAACAACTTCTTTGCTCGCTTTGAGGACAATACAGTGCCACCGACACGGCCCGCTACCAAAACCTGCGGGCTCACCTTCACCGCAGCCAATGTGAGAAAAACATTTAAATGTGTTAACCCTCGCAAGGCTGCCGGCCCAGATGGCATCCCTGGCCGTGTCCTCAGAGCATGCGCAGACCAGCTGGCTGGTGTGTTTACGGACATATTCAANTAGTCAAGGATCATATCACCTCCATCCTACCAGACACCCTGGACCCACTCCAATTTGCTTACCGTCCCAATAGGTCCACAGACGACGCAATCGCAATCACACTGCATACTGCCCTAACCCATCTGGACAAGAGGAATACTTATGTAAGAATGCTGTTCATCGACTACAGCTCAGCATTTAACACCATAGTTCCCTCCAAGCTCGTCATTAAGCTCGAGACCCTGGGTCTCGACCCAGCCCTGTGCAACTGGGTCCTGGACTTTCTGACGGGCCGGTCCCAGGTGGTGAGGGTAGGAAACAACATCTCCACCCCGCTGATCCTCAACACTGGAGCCCCTCAGGGGTGTGTACTTAGTCCCCTCCTGTACTCCCTGTTCACCCACGACTGCATGGCCAAACACGACTCCAACACCATCATTAAGTTTGCTGACGACACAACAGTGGTAGGCCTGATCACCGACAACGATGAGACCGCCTATAGGAGGAGGTCAGAGAACTGGCAGTGTGGTGCCAGGACAACAACCTCTCCCTCAATGTGAGCAAGACAAAGGAGCTGATTGTGGACTACAGGAAAAGGCAGGCTGAACAGGCCCCCATTAATATCAACAGGGCTGTAGTGGAGCGGGTCGAGAGTTTGAAGTTCCTTGGTGTCCACATCACCAACGATCTATCATGGTCCAAACACACCAAGACAGTCGTGAAGAGGGCACAACAAAACCTATTCCCCCTCAGGAGACTGAAAAGATTTGGCATGGGTCCCTAGATCCTCAAAACGTTCTACAGCTGCACCATCGAGAGCATCTTGACCGGTTGCATCACCGCCTGGTACGGCAACTGCCGCATCTGACTGCAAGGCACTACAGAGGGTAGTGTGTACGGCCCAATACATCACTGGAGCCAAGATTCCTGCAACCCAGGACCTATATAATAGGCGGTGTCAGAGGAAAGCCCATAAAATTGTCAGAGACTGCAGTCACCCAAGTCGTAGACTGTTTTCTTTGCTACCGCACGGCAAGAGGTACCGGAGGGCCAAGTCTAGGACCAAAAGGCTCCTTAACAGCTTCTACTGACTGCTGAACAATTAATCGAATGGCCACCGGACTATTACATTGATGACCCCCCCATTTGTTTTGAACACTGCTGCTACTCGCTGTTTATTATCTATGCATAGTCACTTCACCCCTACCTACACGTACAAATGACCTCTAACCTGTACCCCCGCACACTGACTCAGTACTGGTACCCCCTGTATATAGCCTCTACACTGACTCGGTACCGGTACCCCCTGTATATAGCCTCGTTATTGTGTTACTTTTGATTATTTTTTACTTTAGTTTATTTGGTAAATATCTTCTTAACTCTTCTTGAACTGCACTGTTGGTTAAAAGGGCTTGTAAGTAAGAATTTCATGGTAGTTTGATTTGATCTACATGCACTACATAGGGAATAGGATGCCATATAAATGAAATGAAATGAATGAAATGAACATAATTAAAGATGAACATAATGTTCCACCTTGTGCTGGGGACAATAAAAGGCCACTCTAAAATGTGCAGTTTTGTCACACAACACAATGCCACAGATATCTCAAGTTTTGAGGGAGCGTGCAATTGGCATGCTGACTGCAGGAATGTCCACCAGAGCTGTTGTCAGAGAATTTAATGTTCATTTTTCTACCGTAAACCTCCAACATCGTTTTAGAAAATTTGGCAGTACGTCCAACTGGCCTCACAACCGTAGACCATGTATGGCATCGTGTGGGTGAGCGGTTTACTGATGTCAACGTTGTGAACAGAGTGCCACCAGAGTGGGGTTATGGTATGGGCAGGCACAAGCTAAGGACAATGAACACAAGTGCATTTTATCAATGGCAATTTGAATGCATAGAGATACCGTGACGAGATCCTGAGGCCCATTGTCGTGCCATTGATCTGCCACCATCACCTCATGTTTCAGCATGATAATGCACGGCCCCATGAAATAACTCATAAGGAATCATGTAGTAACGAAAAACAAAATGTAAATATATTTTAGATTCTTGGCATTCTCTCAACCATCTTCACCTGGAATGCTTTTCAAACAGTCTTGAATGAGTTCCCACATATGCTGAGCACTTGTTGGTTCCTTCACTCTGTGGTCCAACTCATCCCAAACCATCTCAATTGGGTTGAGGTCGGGTGATTGTGGAGGCCAGGTCATCTGATGCAGCACTCCATCACTCTCCTTCTTGGTCAAATAGCCCTTACACAGCCTGAAGGTGTGTTGGTTCATTGTCCTGTTGAAAAACTAATTATAGTCCCACTAAGCACAAACCAGATGGGATGGTGTATCGCTGGAGAATGCCGGGGTAGCCATGCTGGTTAAGTGTGCCTTGAATTCTAAATAAATCACTGGCAGTGTCACCAGCAAAGCACCCCCACACCACCTCCACCATGCTTCACGGTGGGAACCACACATGCGGAGATCATCAGTAGACCTACTCTGCGTCTCACAAAGGCACAGCTGTTGGAACCAAAAATCTCACATTTGGACTCATCAGACCAAAGGACAGATTTCCACCGGCCTAATGTTCATTGCTCGTGTTTCTTGGTCCAAGCAAGTCTCTTCTTTTTATTGGTGTCCTTTAGTAGTGGTTTCTTTGCAGCAATTTGACCATGAAGGCCTGATTCACACAGTCTCTTCTGAACAGTTGATGTTGAGATGTGTCTGTTACTTCAACTCTGAAGCATTTATTTGGGCTGCAATTTCTGAGGCTGGTAACTCTAATGAACTTATCCTCTGCAGCAGAGGTAACTCTGGGTCTTAAATTCCTGTGGCGGTCCTCATGGGAGCCAGTTTTATCATAACGCTTGATGGTTTTTGCAACTGCACTTGAAGAAACTTTAAAAGTTCTTCACATTTTCCAGATTGACTGACATTCATGTCTTAAAGTAATGGACTGTCGTTTTTCTTTGCTTATTTGAGCTGTTCTTGCCATGTTATGGTCTTAGCCCTATCTTCTGTATACCAGCCCCACCTTGTCACAACACAACTGATTGGCTCAAACACATTAAGAAGGAAAGAAATTCCACAAATTAACTTTTAACAATGCATTCCCAGTGACTACCTCATGAAGCTGGTTGAGAGAATGCCAAGAGTGTGCAAAGCTGCCATCAAGGCAAAGGGTGGCTACTTTGAAGAATCTCAAATTTAAAATATATTTAGATTTAACACTTTTTTGGTTACTACATGATTCTATATGCGTTATTTCATAGTTTTGATGTATTCATTGTTATTCTACAATGTATAAAATAGTAAAAATAAAGAGAAACCCTTAAATGAGTAGGTGTGTCCAAACTTGTACTGTGTGTGTGTGTGTGTGTGTGTGTGTGTGTGTGTGTGTGTGTATGTATGTATGTATGTATGTATGTATGTATGTGTATATATATATATATATATATATATATATATATATTATATATATATATATATATATATTATATATATATACACACATACAGTTGAAGAAGTTTACATACACCTTTGCCAAATACATTTAAACTCAGTTTTTCACAATTCCTGACATTTAATCCTAGTAGAAAATCCCTGTCTTAGGTCAGTTAGGATCACCACTTTATTTTAAGAATGTGAAATGTCAGAATAATAGTAGAGAAAATGATTTATTTCAGCTTTTATTTCTTTCATCACATTCCCAGTGGGTCAGAAGTTTACATACACTCAATTAGCATTTGCCTTTAAATTGTTTAACTTGGGTCAAACATTTCGGGTAGCCTTCCACAAGTTTCCCAGAATAAGTTGGGTGAATTTTGGCCCATTCCTCCTGACAGAGCTGGTGTAACTGAGTCAGGTTTGTAGGCCTCCTTGCTCGCACACACTTTTTCAGTTATGCCCACACATTTTCTATAGGATTGAGGTCAGGGCTTTGTGATGGTCACTCCAATACCTTGACTTTGTTGTTCTTAAGCCATTTTGCCACCACTTTGGAAGTATGCTTGGGGTCATTGTCCATTTGGAAGACCCATTTGCGACCAAGCTTTAACTTCCTGACTGACGTCTTGAGATGTTGCTTCAATATATCCACATAATTTTCCATCCTCATGATGCCATCTATTTTGTGAAGTGCACCAGTCCCTCCTGCAGCAAAGCACCCCCAGAAAAATTATGCTGCCACCCCCATCCTTCACGGTTGGGATGGTGTTCTTCGGCTTGCAAGCCTCCCCCTTTTTCCTCCAAACATAACGATGGTCATTATGGCCAAACAGTTCTATTTTTGTTTCATCAGACCAGAGGACTGATCTTTGTCCCCATATGCAGTTGCAAACTGTAGTCTGGCTTTTTTATGGCGGTTTTGGAGCAGTGGCTTCTTCCTAAATGAGCGGCCTTTCAGGTTATGTTGATATAGGACTCATTTTACTGTGGATATAGATCGTTTTGTACCCGTTTCCTCCAGCATCTTCACAAGGTCCTTTGCTGTTGTTCTGGGATTGATTTGCACCAAAGTACGTTCCATGGTGTTTATACTTGCGTACTATTGTTTTTACAGATGAATGTGGTACCTTCAGGCGTTTTGGAAATTGCTCCCAAGGATGAACCAGACTTGTGGAGGTCTGCAATTTTTTTTCTGACGTCTTGGCTGATTTCTGTTGATTTTCCCATGATGTCAAGTAAAGAGGCACTGAGTTTGAAGGTAGGCCTTGAAATACATCCACAGGTACACCTCCAATTGACTCAAATTATGTCAATTAGCCTACCAGAAGCTTCTAAAGCCATGACATCATTTTCTGGAATTTTCCAAGCTGTTTAAGGGCACAGTCAACTTAGTGTATGTAAACTTCTGACCCACTGGATTTGTGATACAGTGAATTATAAGTGAAATAATCTGTAAACAATTGTTGGAAAAATTACTTGTGTCATGCACAAAGTAGATGTCCTAACCGACTTGCCAAAACTATAGTTTTTATGACTCCAACCTAAGTGTATGTAAACTTCCGACTTCAACTGTATATATTTAGCTAGTATAGTTCCTTCCACATAGCAGTATTGTCTTGAAATCGGAGTTCCTTGAGTTTCCCAGCCATAGTATAAACTGTGATTGACATCAGCACAGTTAGGCATAACGTCATTGTTTTTAAATGTATATTATTGTCACTGGCAGTATAACTATCAACACTAGACACTTAGCTATTCATGTCACAATTCCAGACGTAACAATGCACAAAACAGTCTGTTCTATGCGTGCTATTTCTATGCTTCCAGTTCTTAAATTTTGTGTTTGCTTCTTTAACTTTTGGTTTTGTACACCAGCTTCAAACAGCTGAAAATACAATATTTTTGGTTATGGAGATATGTCACTGCAGTTTTGATGGTACAATGATTCTCTACACTATACTTGCTTGTTTTGTCACACACTGAAATTAGGCGACCTATTTCAAATTTTTACAACCAGGAAATGCATGTGTTTGTTCAGTTCTTACTGTGGTAGTGCAGGTCCTTGCATGTGGCCTGGGGGTCACATCCTCCGTTCTCCTCCAGACAGCGGTCGACGGGTGGAACCACCTTCTCCAGACACTGGAGCCCGTTCCCCACGTACCCATCAAGACACTCGCACTGACGCTCATTCTGATAGGAACACATCAGGACATTACTATTACTAAAACCAAGGATAACTAGGTCTCAAAACGTATCGGAGGAGACGAACCTTAGACTTTCTCCTCCCAACACCTTTTGAGAAAGAAATGAGGGGATAGGATGCAAGGAATCTGGTATTTGGTATTTTATTAGGATCCCCACTAGCTGTTGCTGAAGCAGCTACTCTTCCAGGGGTCCACACACAACATGAAACATGACATAATACAGAACATTAATAGACAAGTACAGAACTACATATACATTTAAAAGCGGCTCACATAGCCTACATTACAGTATCAATACATACACACAAAATATATAGGTCAAATAGGGGAGAGGCGTTGTGCCTTGAGGTGTTGCTTTATCCGTTTTTTGAAACCAGGTTTGCTGTTCATCTGAGCAGTATGATGGGAGTTCCATGCAATAATGGCTCTTTTGTAATAATATACGCTTTCTTGAAATTATTCTGGATTTGGGGACTGTGAAAAGACCCCTGGTGGCATGTCTGGTGGGGTAAGTGTGTGTCAGAGCTGTGTGTAAGTTGACTATGGAAACAATTTCGAATTTTCAACACATTAATTTTTCTTATAAAAAAGAAGTGATGCAGTCAGTCTCTCCTCAACTCTTCTTCCACCTCCACCACCTCTACCTCCTCCTCCACCTCCTCATCTTCCTCCTCCACCACTTCTACCTCCTCCTCCACCACCTCTACCTCCTCCTGATCCTCCACCACCTCCTCCTCCTCCTCCACCACCTCCTCCTCTTCCACCTCCTCTAACCTCAACCCAGAGAGACTGGCATGCATAGTATTAATATCCGCCCTCGTGCCGCAAGACGTGCCGCTCTGTTCTGGGCCAGAAAAAGAAAAAAAAGATTACAAAAAAGAAGCACTAGCTCTTTTTTTTAGCAGCACTTGACCATAAGACTTGACAATAATCAAGATAAGATAAAGCTAGAGCCTGCTGGATAGCTTTTTTAAGTGTGGTGTCAAAAAGCAGAGCATATCTTTATTACAGAACTCTCCCTATCTTTACAACCATTGAATCTATATGTTTTGACCATGACAGTTTACAATCTAAGATAACACCAAGTAATTTAGTCTCTAAAACTTGTTCAACAGCCACACCATTCATTACCAGATTCAGCTGAGGTCTAGTGCTTCTTTTTATCAATTTCTTTCAACCAATCATCAGTCGTTTGTGTCAGTGCAGTACATGTTGAGTGCTCTTCTCTATAAGAATGCTGAAAGTCTGTCAATCTGTTTTACAGAGAAATAGTATTGTATTTGGTAAAAAAAAAATTACAACAGTTTGCTAAGAGCTGGAAGCAAGCTGATTGGTCTGCTGTCAGAACCAGTAAAGGCCGCTTTATCACTCTTGGGTATCGGAATGGCTTTGGCTTCCCTCCAGGCAAGGACAAACACCTTCCACTAGGCTCAAATTAAAGATATTACAGATAGGAGTGGCTGTAGTCAGCTACCATCCTCAGTAGCTTTCCATCTAAGTTGTCAATGCCAGGAGGTTTGTCATTATTGATCGATAACAATAATTTCTCCACCTCTGCAACACTAACTTTACAAAATTCTAACTTTAGTTTATTTTATGCATGAAGGCGATGGCTCACTGTTCGTGTGTGGCATTTCCTGTCTACATTTTCCCACTTTGCCAATGAAGTAATCAATAAAATAATTGGAAACATGAAATGGTTTTGTGATGAATAAGCCATCTGATTGGTGTTATTTCTTACATTATTAGCCCAGAAAGATTTTTGTGTTTATTACATACAGCCGGAAACCTGCTACCACAACAATTCAATAACACTTGACATGAGATCTTATCTAAGCTTTACAGGGATATGGCTCTGAATATATACAATGAGGGAAAAAAGTATTTGATCCCCTGCTGATTTTGTACGTTTGCCCACTGACAAAGAAATGATCAGTCTATAATTTTAATGGTAGGTTTATTTGAACAGTGAGAGACAGAATAACAACAAAAAAATCCATAAAAACACATGTAGAAAATGTTATAATGTTTGACCCCCTCTCAATCAGAAAGATTTCTGACTCCCAGGTGTCTTTTATACAGGTAACGAGCTGAGATTAGGAGCACACTCTTAAAGGGAGTGCTCCTAATCTCATCTTGTTACCTGTATAAAAGACACCTGTCCACAGAAACAATCAATCAGATTCCAAACTCTCCACCATGGCCAAGACCAAAGAGCTCTCCAAGGATGTCAGGGACAAGATTGTAGACCTACACAAGGCTGGAATGGGCTACAAGACCATCGCCAAGCAGCTTGGTGAGAAGGTGACAACAGTTGGTGCGATTATTCGCAAATGGAAGAAACACAAATCTCCCTCTGCCTGGGGCTCCATCCCTCGGCCTGGGGCTCCTCACCTCGTGGAGTTGCAATGATCATGAGAACGGTGAGGAATCAGCACAGAACTACACGGGAGGATCTTGTCAATGATCTCAAGGCAGCTGGGACCATAGTCACCAAGAAAACAATTGGTAACACACTACGCTGTGAAGGACTGAAATCCTGCAGCGCCCGCAAGGTCCCCCTGCTCAAGAAAGCACATATACATGCCCGTCTGAAGTTTGCCAATGAACATCTAAATGATTCAAAGGACAACTGGGTGAAAGTGTTGTGGTCAGCTGAGACCAAAATGGAGCTCTTTGGCATCAACTCAACTCGCCGTGTTTGGAGGAGCAGGAATGCTGCCTATGACCATCCCCACCGTCAAACATGGAGGTGGAAACATTAAGCTTTGGGCGTGTTTTTCTGCTAAGGGGACAGCACAACTTCACTGCATCAAAGGGACGATGGACAGGGCCATGTACCGTCACATCTTGGGTGAGAACCTCCTTCCCTCAGCCAGGGCATTGAAAATGGGTCGTGGATGGGTATTCCAGCATGACAATGACCCAAAACACATGGCCAAGGCAACAAAGGAGTGGCTCAAGAAGAAGCACATTAAGGTCCTGGAGTGGCCTAGCCAGTCTCCAGACCTTAATCCCATAGAAAATCTGTGGAGGGAGCTGAAGGTTCGAGTTGCCTAACGTCAGCCTCGAAACCTTAATGACTTGGAGAAGATCTGCAAAGATGAGTGGGACAAAATCCCTCCTGAGATGTGTGAAAACCTGGTGGCCAACTACAAGAAACGTCTGACCTCTGTGATTGCCAACAAGGGTTTTGCCACCAAGTACTAAGTCATGTTTTGCAGAGGGGTCAAATACTTATTTCCCTCATTAAAATGCAAATCAATTTATAACATTTTTCACATGCGTTTTTCTGGATTTATTTGTTGTTATTCTGTCTCTCACTGTTCAAATAAACCTACCATTAAAATTATAGACTGATCATTTCTTTGTCAGTGGGCAAACGTACAAAATCAGCAGGGGATCAAATACTTTTTTCCC
>QNTS01004035.1:92952-112559 GCA_003317085.1 Hucho hucho | reverse complement strand
GTTCGGTATCTATGGACGCGACCCAGTCGTTCAGTCTTTTTGTTCTGTATCTATGGACGCGACCCAGTCGTTCAGTCTTTTTGTTCTGTATCTATGGACGCGACCCAGTCGTTCAGTCTTTTTGTTCTGTATCTATGGACGCGACCCAGTCGTTCAGTCTTTTTGTTCTGTATCTATGGACGCGACCCAGTCGTTCAGTCTTTTTGTTCTGTATCTATGGACGCGACCCAGTCGTTCAGTCTTTTTGTTCTGTATCTATGGACACGACCCAGTCGTTCAGTATCTATGGACCCGACCCAGTCGTTCAGTCTTTTTGTTCTGTATCTATGGACGCGACCCAGTCGTTTGTTCTAAATGTTCCATCGTCATACTGGATGGCAACGTTCTTCTCCTCCTTCTGCTCGCTAGTACCGACTTCCGACACGTTCATTACTATGGGACAGCTGGAGATCCAATTTAAATATTGAAACAATGTTGTAAATGTCGGAGAGACAGACAGCAAGGTTTATACAAATCTCTGCTGTTGAAAACTAAATGTCAGTCTAAAAGAAATGTGTGATAATGTCTAGATGCTTTTTATAGTGGAGATCAAGTTTATAAATTGCCTGGCTGGGCTGATGAGACAGTGGATTGTGCAGTCAGATGGAACAAAGTAAATAGACATTTTAATGTCATAGATTTAGCCGCTGGTAACTTGTGGAATAGACACCGCCTGGAATGTGGTTTTAACCAATCAAGCATACAGGATTAGAACCAGCCGTTGTATCAATGTAAATAGACAACACCTGTAAATGTCCTAGTTTTCGTGGAAAGCTGTGAGTGCTGTTATATGATACAATATCAGTACTTGTTGCATTTACAACTGGTCTAAGTCCTGTCATCAACTGATGTCAGCCAGTGGATCCACTGCATATGAATGGGTTTGAATGGAATGTTGGCATCTGTTTATTTTATCTAACTAGGCAAGTCAGTTAAGAACTAATTATTATTTACAATGACGACCTACACCGGCCAAACCCGGACGACGCTGGGCCAATTGTGAGCCGCCCTATGCGACTCCCAATCACAGTCGGATGTGATACAGCCTGGATTTGAACCAGGGACTGTCGTGACACCTTTTGCACTGAGATGTAGTGCCTTAGACCGCTGCGCCACTCAGGAGCCCTTTGGCATATTGGCAGTTACAAAAAAATAAAATGGAGTCATTCCTTTTAAAACTGTCTGGCTGGCTAACAAACAGATATTCTTCAAATTCATTATTTTACACTATCTTATCACAGCACTGGCAAACCATGGTTGACCGACTCCTTGACCAACTCCTTGACCTTCATCCCATCACAAGAAGGTTCATGTCCATTCTAGTATTCTTATTCCTAATTCTATGTGTTTGTGTCTGTCTGCAGGAGACTGAGGCTGTGGGGGCGGGGTCTGACGAGGAGAAGGAATGAGGAAATTGGGGGGTGGTGTCTTTCTCTGACTTCTCCCAAACTGGTACCATGGAAACGAAGAAAGGATTTTTTTTTTTTACGAGTATTTTGTAAAATGCTGAATTTTTTGGGGTCCTGTGACCCAAAGCGAAGATAAACCAACACCCCACGCCCACACTCCTCCTTGCAGTTCTATCTCTCTTCCCTCTGTTGTTTTACTCCTCTCCCTCTCTTTCTCCTCTTCCTTTTCTCGAAAGACAGAATGAAGTGACATGTTTTAAAAAATAAAAAAAATGGCTGCAACTATTCTTCCTCTGGCAGTGGGAGGAGCCTCACAGGGTCACCATGATAAGGCGTCTCACGTCCTTTCTAAATGATGATGTCATATCCTCTCTACTACGATAGCTCTTTTTAATGACATCGCTGTAAATTAAGTTGATCTCCCGCCTATGACATCAGAGACCCAGCGGGTCAAACTAGGCTCCTATGACATCACAGGTGACCTTTGACCCTGACCTGAGGTGTCGCCATGGAGAATATTTCCAGCTTTTTAAGCAGATGTAGAAAGGTTTGAGAATTGTCAGTCCTGTGTTTGAAACTGGCAGTGGCAATAACAAGTGGTGTTTCTGTTATAGAACGCTGTGGTTTCCAGAACCTCTCTGAGTTCCACCCTGCCTGGGGGGAAAAAAAACATTATTTTGAAATAAAAGCTGAAAGTTGAGGTCTTGTGAGTAGCGTGTGTTTTGTCTCTGTGCCCAGTACATCACTGGGGCCAAGCTTCCTGCAATCCAGGACCTCTATACCAGGCGGTGTCAGAGGAAGGCCATAACAATTGTCAAAGACTCCAGTCACCCTAGTCATAGACTTTTCTCTCTGCTACCGCACGGCAAGCGGTACCGGAGCGCCAAGTCTAGGTCCAAAAGGCTCCTTAACAGCTTCTACCCCCAAGACATAAGACTGCTGAACGATTAATCAAATGGCCACAGGACTATTTACATTGACCCCCACCCCCTGATTCTACAGTACAACATCACCACCTGATTCTACAGTACAACGTCACCACCTGATTCTACAGTACAACATCACCACCTGATTCTACAGTACAACATCATCACCTGATTCAACAGTACAACATCACCACCTGATTCTACAATACAACATCATCACCTGATTCTACAATACAACATCATCACCTGATTCAACAGTACAACATCACCACCTGATTCTACAATACAACATCACCACCTGATTCTACAGTACAACATCACCACCTGATTCTACAGTACAACATCACCACCTGATTCTACAATACAACATCACCACCTGATTCTACAATACAACATCACCACCTGATTCTACAATACAACATCATCACCTGATTCTACAATACAACATCATCACCTGATTCTACAATACAACATCATCACCTGATTCTACAGTACAACATCACCACCTGATTCTACAGTACAACATCATCACCTGATTCAACAGTACAACATCATCACCTGATTCAACAGTACATCACCTGATTCTACAATACAACATCATCACCTGATTCTACAATACAACATCACCTGATTCTACAGTACAACATCATCACCTGATTCTACAATACATCATCACCTGATTCTACAGTACAACATCACCACCTGATTCTACAGTACAACATCATCACCTGATTCAACAGTACAACATCATCACCTGATTCAACAGTACAACATCANACGTTCTAGGCTATTCATACGTTCTAGGCTATTCATACGTTCTAGGCTATTCATACGTTCCAGACTATTCATACGTTCCAGACTACTCATACGTTCCAGACTATTCATACATTCGAGGCTAAATTAAGATTACAGTGGGGAAAGTACTGTGCAATTCTAAGTGGTGGGAAAAGCATTCAATTTTCATACTTGAGTAAAAGTAAAGATACATAAATAGAAAAAAAGTGAAAGTGAAAATCCCCCAGTAAAATACTACTTGAGTAAAAGTCTAAATGTATTTGGTTTTAAATATACTGAAGTATCAAAAGTAAATGGAATTGCTGAAATGTATCAAAAGTCAAAGTCAAAGTATAAACCATTTAAAATTCCTTATATTAAGCAAAGCAGACGGCACAATTATTTTTAATGTTTTTATTGATGGATAGCCAGGGGCACACTCAAACACTCAGACATAATTTACAAAAAAAAGCAGGCAGTAGGCATGACCAGGGATGTTCTCTTGAGAAGGGTGTGAATTGGACAATTTTCCTGTGAAAATGTAACAAGTACATTGTCACGCCCTGACCTGTATGACGCCTTTTTATGTCTCATTTTGGTTTGGTCAGGGTGTGAGTTGGGGTGGGCATTCTATGTTCCTTTTTGTATTTCTTTGTTTTTGGCCGGGTATGGCTCTCAATCAGGGACAGCTGTCTATCGTTGTCTCTGATTGGGAACCATACTTAAGTAGCCCTTTTTTCCCTCCTGTCTTTGTGGGAAGTTAACTTTGTTTGTAGGTGTCTATGCGCCACAAAGTGCACGTCTGATCTTTGTTTCTTGGTTTTGTTTCGGTGAGTTAAACTAATAAACATGTTTCACTCATCCCGGCACGCTGCGCCTTGGTCCGTTTTTGAAGATCGTGACAGACATTTGGGTGTCAGAGAGAATGTATGGAGTAAAACGTATATTATTTTATTTAGGAGTGTAGTGATTTAAAAGTAAAAGTTGGCAAAAATATAAATAGTAAAGTAAAGTACAGATCATCCCCATAAAACTACTTAACCCTTGTGTATTTTTAACATTCTGTACACTCCCCTTGTCCTAAGGGTCAAAAATGACCTGCCTTTAACTAAACCCCTAAAATAAAGCAGCTTAATTGAATTGTAAACCCCAAATCTGTTTTGCATGAAGAAACAACCTGTCATTCATCACAAACTTATCTGGGTTTTCCCACTTTACAATGCAGAAAGACTTCATTTTAATCAGTGGACACCACTCGTTTTTATTTCAACACACCTGTCATAATTGTTCTTTACTAAAGCAGATAAAGGTACTGTATAGGTGTAAAAATGATTTATGCAAGAGATAGCACTTGTATAGCCTAAGAAAGTAGCAGAAATGTGCAGAAAGTAGTTTTGAATGCATTTTATTGAAGGGAAACAATAGCACTTTTTTGGCAACATAGTGATTTGTTCTTAAATACTGTACAATGAGTAATTCAACTAAACAATACTTGTCTTCTCCCAATTTTTTTAACCATTGCCCCCACCCACAAGGTGTATAAACAACAACAATAAATAAGAACAAACTAAGATAATATATACAAAACAAAAATGTGAAGAACATAAATCAATCAACTTTAATTAGCACATGTAGGACAGTATGCAAGTGTGAGTGCATGGACTTTGCAGATGTATTTCTCACATGTGCAGCACATAGTATTTGTTTTACAGTCTTCTTTGGGGTGCAGAATTGGCATCTCCTCTTGCCTGCCCCAGCTGCAGTCAGGTGGATCAGGACAAGATTCAGCCCCCTGAACAGCTTTCACAAGCGCTGCAGAGGCTACTGTGCGGGGGAGGCGCTCTTTTCTTTGAATATGTGCTGTTACAAGTGCCTTTCCCAACGGCTCCAGGAACACCCTCCTCTTGTTCCGCTTATCAGGCATCCAGGTAGGGTTGATCTTGTTCCATATCACGAAGGCATTGAATGAGGACACATCAATGATGTCATGGAAGATGACCAGGGGCCAGCGGGCAGTCATCCTCCTGCAGATGTAAGTTCCAATCAACTTGTCCAGGTGTCCATGCCTCCTTTGTTGTGGCTGTATTCCAGCTTCCTGTCCTCACGATCACTGATCTCAGTCATGTTTTGCAGTGTGCTCAGGAGGAACACATTCTTGTTCCTCTTTGGGAGGTAAGAAATTACAGTGGTGGTGGGGGTGAATGCAAAGGCCACTCTCCCCCTTGTTGCGAGGAGTACAGGGGGGAGCTTAGGCTTGTTCTTTCAAACTGTGCCAACCATGGTGATCTTCCTCTTCAGGAGTTCATAAGAGGTAAAGAAATTGTCACACGTGGCATTGTGCCCCCTCAGTCCACCTGTCACATCAAGCACAACCCGCATCCCCTGGTTGTTCTCCAGGCCTCCACTGGTCGGCTTCCCTGTGTAGACTTGCATCTTCCAAGCGTAGCTGGATTGTGCGTCACAGGCCACCCATATCTTGATGCCATTCTTTGCTGGCTTGCTGGGCATATACTGCCGGAAAGGACAGCGACCTTTTGACAAAAGAGATTACTATCAGTGATTAGTATCAGTGTCACAGAAAAAAAAACACAAAAATCAATGATATTACAGCAATACATAATACAATTAACAGTGAAAATCACTTACATTACAGATATGAAAATAAAAATGTACCTCTGAATGGAACCAGTTGCTCATCCACTGTTACTTCAGGCCCAGGGTTGTAGAGGTATGGCAGACGCTCCACCCACTTCTCCCAGACCTCTCTTATGGCCGCCAGTTTGTCTCTCACACGTCTTGCAGATCTTGACTCACGGTTATCAAATCGTAGCATTCTTGAGAAAGTGTGAAAGACTTTCAGTGGCATCGTGGCATGGAAAGTTCGCCCTTCCACTCTCTGCATCCCAGAGACTACATGTAGCCTCGCCTCGGGACCTATACACACCCATTAAGATAAGCAGCCCTATGTAGGCACGCAGATCAATCTCATCCATCCTTTTCCAGTTGTCTCCAAATTTACAGAAACACTCCAAATTTGTCATCTCCAGGATGATTTTTATGATGGCCGGTGTGATGAACATGTGTAATGTTGAGACGATGTCCTGGGCATGGGCAACTGTAAGTCTTGTGGGCCCTGGGGTCATCCTTGTGACATTTTGTGCTGCCATCCTGCCCTGGTTGTCATATGGTGACAAGGACCATGTTATTTTGCTGTTCTTTGACAAAAATGTCTCTCTTACCTCAATTGGAGGACTTCTTCTTCATCTGAAGATGATGCATCGCGTTCTGGGTTGAATTGTTCCAGATCTTCTTCTTCAGATACCTCCTCTTTTAAATCATAGTTCTCTTGTTCCTCCTGGACAGCTTATAAAATCTGATCTACGACGACCTGTTGGGCACTGAAACGTGCACTCATGGCTTCAGCAGAGAGAACTGGGGGGACTGTCATCTGCAGCAATGACCCTAAGACAATCTTTGTACCCTGGTGGTGTACAGCTTTCATGGAATTTCAAGTGTAAAAAACATCATTTAGGGGGTTTTCTCTGCCGTTAAACATAGTGGCGGGTCATTTTTTACCCTTAATACAACACAAGGGTTAAGTAGTACTTCAAAGTATTTTTACTTAAGTACTTTACACCACTGGGAATTCTAATAAGTACAGGCCATAGTAAGAATGTAGCGTATCTACAGGACCTTGCCTTGCCCAACACATGGTTCTTTCCAGACCTTTCTCCAGTGTCAGTCCTCAGATGATCCCTTCAGCATCAACCTCCTCGGTATGGCAGTCAACTGCCTGCCCCTCCTTAACTTCCATCATTAAAACCGTTTCCCCCCCATACTTTTCCCTCTGCTTGAGCTACTATGTTATTGCACTAACGGTCTTGCTCGCTCCTCAATTAATTATTCACGGTGGGATCCAAAATTCCCCTCACTTCAGGACAAGGGATAATCGCTGCAGTCAGCTCCAAATACATCAGCTGGGCTACAATGTGCAGGGAATAGTTCTATAAATAGTGTCACAAAAATCACATCAGCCCAATAGCACCGCAGGATCTCTCTGCTCGCCCGCTCACTTTTTATGGGCTATAGATATGTCATAGATATGTCATAGATTCTCCGACACTAGAGCACTCTCTGTGGAAGAGGGAGGAGAGGAAGAAGAGGGAGAAGAGGGAAAAGAGGGATATTTACGGTGGGATCCAAAATTCCTCTCTTTGGGGCATATTAACTTGTCAGGGAGCGGTGGGTCGCTACCCACTCCCGACACTACCAGGTGAAATGCAAGACAAAATTCCAAAATTGAATTATTAAAAATGCACCAATATACAAGTGTTCCATACTCATCAAAAGCTCTGCTTCTTGGCAATATCATAGCGTTGTCGGATTTCAAAAAGGCTTTACGGCGAAAGCACTACATTTGATTGTTTGAGGCTAGAACCTCACATATTTTCCATAACCATGAAATCTTTAGCCAGCGCGGTCGATAGAAAATGCATTTCACAGGGAAAACCTGTGCCTTACCTTTTGTAGAACGTCTGCAGAGGGCTTCCTAAGTGTCCAACGAAGACAATCCATGGGTATTTGGTTAGAAAAAGTAATTTATTATATCCTTAAATCTCCTTTTGGTTGGCACTTTGTGTTCAGAAAATCCAATGTGACGAGAACGCGTTCAACTATACCTATAAACTTTCCCTCANACTTTGCCTATACACTGCTGACATCTAGTGGAATCAGTAGGTACTACATCCAGTGTCCTGGTATAAATAGTTTTTTATAGGCAAAGGCTCAAAGTGAGCTATAAGCCAAAAGGAATGACATTTCCGGATGGAAAAATCTCAGTTTTTTGCCTGCCAAATGACTTCTCTTACACTCACAGACAAAATGATAACACTTTTGGAAACCTCAGAGTGTTTCCTATCCAATAGTACTAATTATGTCCATATCTTAGTTTCTGAGCCTGGGTGGCAAGCATTTTACTTTGGGCACGCCAGACTCTCCAAAACCGACCCCTCAGCTGCCACTCCCTAACAAGTTAACGGTGGAATCCAAAATTCCACTCCACACCATGGTCTGATGCTATCTGCCACCCCTCACCTCCATACTATGGCCTGACGGTAACAATAGCGCTAGACTAACACCCCTCTAAATCAAATCAAATCTAATTTTATTGGTCAGATACACATGGTTAGCAGATGTTAATGCGAGTGTAGCGAAATGCTTGTAAAAAAAAGGGGTAACAGTAAGAAACAATGGCCTGACGGTAATAAAAGCACTAGGCTAACTCCCCTCCAAACCATGGCCTGACGGTAATAACAGAGCTAGGCTAACTCCTCTCCAAACCATGGCCTGACGGTGATAATACCTCTAGGCTACCTAACCTCCTCCCCTCCACACCATGGCCTGACGGTGATATTACCTCTAGGCTACCTAACCCCCTCCCCTCCACACCATGGCCTGACGGTGATAATACCTCTAGGCTACCTAACCCCCTCCCCTCCACACCATGGCCTGACAGTGATAATACCTCTAGGCTACCTAACCCCCTCCCCTCCACACCATGGCCTGACGGTGATAATACCTCTAGGCTACCTAACCTCCTCCCCTCCACACCATGGCCTGACGGTGATATTACCTCTAGGCTACCTAACCTCCTCCCCTCCAAACCATGGCCTGACGGTGATAAGTCAATGAGCAGCCAGCTGTCCACACATACAACCGCCCATGGTGCCATTCTTTACAAGGCATAGAATAATTGTCTCCCAATTGCCTCTCCCAAGCAATGGACACACATGAACAATAACCTAGCAGAAAGTAGGAGAAGCCAGGGACGGGCTGGGACCGGAAATCGGCTCTGGCATTTCTAACAAACTGGCACACTTTTAATAGCCAGATAATGATAATTTTGTGAAAAAATAATAAAAAAAAAAGATAGACAAGCCCACCAGCCCATCTGGCAGTCCGCCCCTGTGATAAGAAATAGCACAGGACACAGAGGCCTACACCACTGAAAATCTAGTGTAAAGTGAGAGAGCCAGTGTCTTGGCCACAATCCTATCTAAGTGCTGAAAAGTTGTATCCATCTATTATTAGATTAAGCAAACAACATAATACCAACCAGACTGAGTTATATGGTCCAGTCAGACACTGAGTCCAGGAGTGAAGGTCTAGATATACTGCAGGCAGTGTGTCTAGGAGTGGAGGTCTAGATATACTGCAGGCAGTGTGTCTAGGAGTGGAGGTCTAGATATACTGTAGGCAGCATGTCTAGGAGTGGAGGGCTAGATATACTGCAGGCAGCGTGTCTAGGTGTGGAGGGCAAGATATACTGTAGGCAGCGTGTCTAGGAGTGGAGGAGTGGAGGGCTAGATATACTGCAGGCAGCGTGTCTAGGAGTGGAGGGCTAGATATACTGCAGGCAGCGTGTCTAGGAGTGGAGGGATAGATAAACTGCAGGCAGCGTGTGTAGGAGTGGAGGGCTAGATATACTGTAGGCAGCATGTCTAGGAGTGGAGGTTTAGATATACTGCAGGCAGCGTGTCTAGGAGTGGAGGTTTAGATATACTGTAGGCAGCGTGTCTAGGATTGGAAGGCTAGATATACTGCAGGCAGCTTGTCTAGGAGTGGAGGGCTAGATATACTGCAGGCAGCGTGTCTAGGAGTGGAGGGCTAGATATACTGTCTGCAGTGTGTCTTGGAGTGGAGGTTTAGATATACTGCAGACAGCTTGTCTAGGAGTGGAGGGCTAGATATACTGCAGGCAGCGTGTCTAGGAGTTGAGGTCTAGACGCAGGCAGCGTGTCTAAGATGAGAAGCTCAGACGCAGGCAGAATGTCTAACATGAGAAGCTCAGACGCAGGCAGAATGTCTCAGAAGGAGACGCTCAGACTCAGGCAGAATGTCTAACATGAGAAGCTCAGACGCAGGCAGAATGTCTCAGAAGGAGACGCTCAGACTCAGGCAGAATGTCTAACATGAGATGCTCAGATACTGGTAGCTGGTTTAAGTTGAGAACCTTTGACTGACTAAGCATCCAGAAGACCTGACAACATGGAAGTCAATCTGCACAGTCTTCTAGGTTCTGTTGACTACTCGATTCCACACAACAAACATTTAACCTACTCCATCCCAAAAAAAGCAATGCAGGAGTAGGCCTGTGTAAACATTTCACCACCACTGTTGGTCTACCGATATGGTAACCACAAGTCAGCACGCATTCATCTGGCCCTTGTAACAATGCTGATGGGAAGGATAGGCTTTAGCTTTGATGGTTTTATACACCATCATCGGTCCATTTAAGGGAGAAAACTATATGACAGGGGGAAAACTAGGCACACACACACGCACACATACAATACGCACCTTGCATATGTGAAAGTTTTCCGATACTAGCGTCTCCTGGACATGGATATCCTGTTGAGTGGGCGGGGTACCAGCAGCACTGCTGCATGATGGGGACGCGACAGCCCCCTGAGAGGAGGAGGACAGGCCGTCCAGTACCTTCCGAAACTTCTTCATCTTGCTTTAGTTTAACTGAGAAATAAGAACGTTCTAGCAACCTATCAAGAGTTGTCTTCCTTTCAAAGGCTAAGATGAGGCTGAGTATGTTTGGTGTTTTTGGTTTTTGTAGCCTCTCTCTCTCTCTCTCTCTCTCGCCTTCGCTCTCCTTTTTAAGTGCAATTCAAAATTGTTTATCTTGGTTTGATGGGGATACTTATTGGTAAAAGAGACTAGCCAATTGCTAACGGAGGTCTATTGCGCATCAGAGCATGCCACAGCAAGGATTTAATCTAAGAAACTTCATGTTTCTTTAGCCTGTTAAAACCGCATTTCAATAAAGCATGACGGCAAAAGACAAACTACAAAATTAAATTCAATTAACTGCAGCAATTATGAACTATATAGAAAACCAGCTAAATGATCAAACAATTACCAATACACTACCTAAACAATGCTTCAAACTAAAATCGCACTGTTTTGGCAGAATGGAGAGTGAGGCAGATCTACGCAGAGAGACAATGGAGCTCGCTTCCAATTCTCTGGCATCAAAACTAGAAAATAAAGTCAACCATCGCACGAACCAAGAAGAGGAACAGGTAAACGACAGTGGAATCAGTCAAATGAAGTACTCAAGACGATTTGTCGGGGTTGTAGACAGCATTCTCTTCCCAGCCCTGATTCCCTGCAGTCTAGCCCTGTCCGTGGTACTGGAAAACTTTACTCTGGCCCCGCCTCTTCGTTTCCTTCATCTCCCCGCCCTTCCTTGGAAGCGATTGGATTATGGTTCTCAGCCAATACCTACTGAATGGTGTGTTGAATAAAAGCAAAGGGGAAATAATAAACTTTGCATGCTGGTTTGTGGAACCGCCCTATCTTAAAAAAACGTGCGTTTGTGTGAATAGCCTATTCATATTCATGAGGCTTCCACACATGGGAAACCAAACTTGACTCTCAGTAAATGTGGATGGGGAAAACACTAAGGTGGTAGCCTAAGGATGTTGCTTGTTTAGCAATACGAGAAGTGCTTTAATTGAGCCTTATGCTGCCGGAACAGGATCCGGATTCTCTCAGTTTCGGACGCATGCGTTCCGGAACCTATGCCCGTTTGCCCGGATCCGGTAGCATACATCTCATGAACAATACTGTTCGACTGTTTGCAACGTAAAAATTCCAACAACAGAGATCAGAGAGAGATAACTCATGTTGACTCCTACTTTAATTCCCATGCCCCCCCCCCCCCCACCCCCCCAAAAAAGAAAAGAAACATAACGTGAAAACGCATTTCTTCAGCCTGAGACTAGTATAAGGAGAATTGATTCGGGCGCTGGGACCAGAGATTATGTTTGCGTAACTTTGTAGATTTTGAGACCAAGGTGTGCCCGTTTCTGTGGTGAGAGGGAGACAAACATGTGCCTGTATCTCTCTCCATCTCTCTGCTCTGATAGACATAAGCCTGCAACTCTCTTCCCATCTCTCCGGTGTTGCACTGCATAATTTATTTTAAAGTATCTAATATGCACATTAGTCAAATTTTTTCCCCTTTATGCCTCTAGAATTGTACTGTTATGGTAAGATATGCGACATTATTTGTGGTTGAATTTATGACACGTTTTGGCAGTGGCCTGGCCTATCTGAATTCTGGACTAGTGGGCAGGCAGGACCGCAACTGCAGTTTGATAAGAACAGACAGGCAGTAGCCCACCCACTTAAGCCACAAAATCCCCAAAACCAACTGAAATCTCTCTGTGAACATCGATATTGACATGTTTTCACAACGAAACTAATTTCATTAAACTGTTAAGAGCCCCTATATGTGCGCGGTAGGAGAAGGAATTAAGGAGAGAAGGAAGGAGGGTATGATGAGATATTCTGTAAGGTAGCATGTCAGTCTATTAATTATTTTTAAAAAATATATAAAATAGGCCATATTATTAATATTATTAAATCAAATACACTATAATTGTAGCCTAATTCTGTAGGCACAGTCAATGAACCATCAGCATCGCAGGATTATGGCGTTCTCTCCCAGCATCATGGAAAGAACGTTTGGAGCATATACAGCCTATGCTTAACCTCCCAGCTAGCACATTTAGTTCCTTGGAAGTTATAGGAACGTATTTTTTTGTTGTTTCACATTGGTTGTTGAAAAGAAGCCATATTCCAGACTTTTTTAACATTCTGAGAAGTGAAAATGTTACCTGTTCTGGGAACGTTTATTTTTTAGGTTGCAGGGAGGTGTTCTGGGAATGTTTTACTCTGGGTTTCTTGAAAATTTTCCTGGGAAATGTTATTATCGCTCTTAGAACGGGGGAAGTTATAGGTTGTTTGGAGGTTTACTTCCTTAAAACTTTCACTGCATGTTTCAACATTTTCTTTACTCTAAGCACAGAGAGGACAAATGGAAATCAATTTCCTTAGTCATTAATCATACAAACACATACATTTTCTATTGTGATACAGCGTCAGTGAGATTTGAACCTATAATCTACTGTACTCTAGCCATGGTATTAGTCCACTGAATTTTTACGCACACAAAGCTGTTCATTTTAGTCTATTCAAACAAATTAAAATCAAAACAAATCAAATCAAATGTTATTGGTCACATACACATATTTAGCAAATGTTATTGCGGGTGTATCACAATGCTTGTGTTCCTAGCTCCAACAGTGCAGTAATATCTAACAATTCACAACAATACACACAAATCTAAAAGTAAAAGAATGGAAATAAGAAATATATAAATATTAGATCGAGCAATGTCGGAGTGGCATAGACTAGAAAACTGTAGAAGATAATACAGTATGTATAGTTTGGGGCGGCAGGTAGCTTCGTAGTTGATAAAAGCCTCTCTTCAGGCCTTTAATGGGGCGGCAATTGGTTAGAGCGTTGGTCCAGTAACCAAAAGGTTGCTGGATCAAATCCCAGAGCTGACAATGTAAAAATCTGTCATTCTGCCCCTGAACAAGGCAGTTAACACACTGTTCCCCGGTAGGCCATCATTGTAAATAAGAGTTTGTTCTTA
Source organism: Hucho hucho (assembly GCA_003317085.1). Classification (NCBI taxonomy): domain Eukaryota; kingdom Metazoa; phylum Chordata; class Actinopteri; order Salmoniformes; family Salmonidae; genus Hucho; species Hucho hucho. The sequence continues at coordinate 98,892 of QNTS01004035.1, read as the reverse complement.
ACTGACATGCCTAGTTAAATAAAGGTTAATAAATCAAGTATATACATGTGAGATGAGTAAAACAGTATGTTAACATTATTAAAGTGACCAGTGATTCCATTCTATGTACATAGGGCAGCAGCCTCTAAGGTGCAGGTTTGCGTAACCGGGTGGAAGCCGGCTAGTGATGGCTATTTAACAGTCTGATGGCCATGAGATTGAAGCTGTTTTTCAGTCTCTGTCCCAGCTTTGATGCACCTGTACTGACCTCGCCTTTTGGATGGTAGCGGGGTAAACAGGCCATTGTTCGGGTGGTTGATATCCTTGATGATCTTTTTGGCCTTCCTGTGACATCAGGCGCTGTAGGTGTCCTGGAGGGCAGGTAGTTTGCCCCCGGTGATGCATTGGGCAGACCGCACCACCCTCTGGAGAGCCCTGTGGTTGCAGACTGTGCAGTTGCCGTACCAGGGGGTGATACAGCCCGACAGGATGCTCTCAGTTGTGAGAGTTTTAGTTTGTGAGAGTTTTAGGTGACAAGACAAATTTCTTCAGCATCCTGAGGTTGAAGAGGTGCTGTTGCGCCTTCTCACCACACCGTCTGTGTGGGTGGACCATTTCAGATCGTCAGTGATGTGTTCGCCGAGGAACTTGAAGTTTTCCACCTTCTCCACTGCGGTCCCGTCAATGTGGATAGGGGCGTGCTCTCACCATAGGCTGTCTCGTCATTGTTGGTAGTCAGGCCTACTACTGTTGTGTCGTCTGCAAACTTGATGAATGAGTTGGAGGCGTGAGTGGCCACGCAGTCATAGGTGAACAGGGAGTACAGGAGAGGGCTGAGAACACACCCTTGTTGAGGATAAGTGAAGTGGATGTGTTGTTTCCTACCTTCACCACCTGGGGGCGGTCCATCAGGAAGTCCAGGACCCAGTTGCACAAGGTGGGGTTCAGACCCAGGGCCCCGAGCTTTATGATGAGCTTGGAGGGCACTATGGTGTTGAATGCTGAGCTATAGTAAATGAACAGCATTCTAACATAAGTATTCCTCTTGTCCAGGTGGGATAGGACAGTGTGCAGTGCAATCCTTAACTAACCTCTCAAAGCACTTCTTGATTACAGAAGTGAGTGCTACAGGGCAATACATTTAGTTCAGTTACCTTTGCTTTCTTGGGAACAGGAACAATGGTGGATATCTTGAAGCAAGTGAGGACAGCAGACTGGGATAGGGAGAGATTGAATAGGTCCGTAAACACTCCAAGCAGCTGGTCTGAGCATTCTCTGAGGAGCTAGCTAGGGATGCCGGCAGCCTTGTGAGGGTTAACATGCTTAAATGTCTTACTCACGTCAGCCACGGAGAAGGAGAGCCCATGGTCCTTGGTAGAGGGCGGTGTCGGTGGCACTGTGCTATCCTCAAAGCGGGCGAAGAAGGTGTTTAGCTTGTCCGGAAGCAAGACGTCGGTGTCAGTGACGTGGCTGGTGACAGAATCCATTTCATAGGAAACAAACACTCGTTAAGATTATTGGGCCCGGTCAACACACTTGAGCACACTTAATTAACAACATAGAGGATAGAGGGAGTTTTGTTGATGCTGAGAACAGAATGTATATGCTTTTAAATAACATTCTTAGAACTTTCTCTGAATGTTACAAACATTTTCTTGTTGTTCTAGGGAAAGTTTTCATGTTCTGAGAACAGAATGCATGTTTTAAAATAACATTCTTAGAACGTTCTCTGATTATTACTAAAGTTTCATTATTATTTGTGTGCAAAGTTTTCTTACCCTTCTCAGATACATTATTTTTTAAATAGAACCATGAGGAAACCTGTAGGAAACTTTGAGCTGATATTCCCACAGTTTCTTGACATTCTCTGAACTGTCTGAGAAAATTCCCAATGTAAAACCAGTTGGATAACGTTGCTAAAACATTACCAACATTTAAATGAAATGTAACCACATTTGAACTTTTAGGAAACATTCTGTCAAAGTAATGAAATAAAGTAAACTATTTTTGTCAAGTTCCTTAAATATGCTGAAAATGTTCCAAAGCCAAGCAACTTTCCTGCACCATTATCACCATTATCGCCGTTTTCACCATTATCACCGTTATCGCCATTCACACCATTATCCTGCACTTTACTAAGAAACACTTTTTGTCACTTTTTTTCTCATTCATTCCAGTACATCAGAGCCCCCCAGGTCAACCCCCCNNNNCCCCCCCCCCCCCCCGCTTCAGCTCAATTTTGTTCAGACACCTCCCGATTTACAAATAAAGCACTGGCTAAAACCTTCCCCAGCTGTTTGCATTTGACAGCTGTGCAATTAGTCATCACAAAAGTGATCTGAAAACAAAAGCAATAACTGCGAACAATAAATAATTGAATTCAACATGGAGAAACGTTTGTCTAGTCATGGCGCATTTTGATGCGACGTTCACATCTAGTCATGAAGGTTAACAACGCACAGAAGAGGCGTCACGGTGAATAGGAACGACCCCCGCAAAGACGGCGGACTGAATTGCAGCCTCTCTTCTCTCTCTCTCCCCCCCACGGCAACGCTCAGCCCTTGAGAGTCTATTGACGCAAGCAAGAGATAACACTCAAATGTATTGAGTCAATAAGTATTCAACCCCTTTGTTAAGCCTAAATAAATTCAGGAGTAAAATAATTGCTTAATCCTTAAAGTGTCTATTGACGCACCTGTGTGTCAATCTAAGAAACATCATTTAAAAAAATCCCCATCAAAATCCATATTTAAACTATAGATATCAGTTTAAACTAGAGATATCAGTTTAAACTGGAGATATCAGTTTAAACTAGAGATTTCAGTTTAAACTGGAGATATCAGTTTAAACTAGAGATATCAGTTTAAACTAGAGATAACAGTTTAAACTGGAGATATCAGTTTAAACTAGAGATATCAGTTTTGTTTCACGGACTGTGTCTCAATCCACTGCATCCACCTATGGCGGCCTTCCGCATCTGCGGTGGACAGACACTTCAAAACCTTATTCCTTATTATGAATTTTCTTTCTGTATTTCTGGCCGTTTATTAATGTGTTATTCAATGTGTTTCTATGTGCTGTAGTAGTACAGACCAAATGCAATCTTTTTTTAAACAATTCCATATGTTAGCTTTGTTTTCCTAACAATCTGCCATTAGCGTTATGGTGGGTCGATGATTGAAAACCCCTTAGTCATCCCGGTGGAAAGGTTTTCAGAGGATGGGTGGGGACGTTACAGCAACAGGTTGTAGAGTTATTTGTCACAGTTAATCAGTCAACTATTGAGGATCATCTCTTCAGAGGATTGCAGTATTATTATATTTTTATTGAACCTTTATTTAACTAGTGTCAGGTCGGTGTGTGTAGCAGGTGCATAAAGTCAGGCGCAGGAGAGCAGAGATGAGTGAACCACGTATTTACTCAAATACGGCACAAGAATAAACAATTAAAACGTGCCCAAAAAACACACGGGCGAAAATACCACCAGCAAAATATACCGACAAATAACAAGGAAACAATCACGCACTGTCACGGTGTGCTCTACTGGGGTTGAAATCAGGTGCAGGAGGGCGGAAGGTATCGTACAGGCGCACACTTTAATGGCAGAAGCAAAAACAAATGAAAGAACGCACAATGCGTCAAACACTCCTCTCGCCAAAACTAAAGTGTCAAGCGCCACGAATAAACACAGTCCATAAATGTCACAAAATATACAATAAATAATTACGGGTGAACAAACGTTACCCGGTGAACCTAGCCTGGTTCTACACACTACATGAAACATAGAACAATTCCACACAACGACATGATGAGGAACAGAGGAATAAATACATGCTGTAATTACTGGAATAATAACCAGGTGTGAAGGGAACAAGACAAAACAAATGGAACAATGAATAACTGAGCGGCGATGGCTAGAAAGCCGGTGACGTCGACCGCCGAACGCCGCTCGAACAAGGAGAGGAGGCGACTACGGTGGAAGTCGTGACATGCACACAAACATGGGGGAACCAGAGGGTTAAATAAATGAACATGTAATTGGGGAATGAAAACCAGGTGTGTGGAAAACAAAGACAAAACAAATGGAAAAATGAAAAGTGGATCGGCGATGGCTAGAAGACCGGTGACGTCGACCGCCGAACGCCGCCCGAACAAGGAGAGGGACCGACTTCGGCGGAAGTCGCGACAACTAGGCAAGTCAGTTAAGAACAAATTTATTTTCACAATGAAGGCCTACCAGGGAACAGTGGGTTAACTGCCGTGCTCAGGGGCAGAACGACCTTTCGGTTACTGTCCCAACGCCTTTCGGATACTGGCCCAACCCTCTAACCACTAGGCTACCTGCCACCCCGTTAAAGGCCCGAAGAGAGTCTTTTATCAATACAGACTATATTTTACATCTTGCACATCTACTGAAAAGGGGAAGGCCTGAAAGATATAAGTATATGTATCCCCATGGCCTATTTGTCCAAGCAAAGTAACCCCATGTCGTTAATACCAGAAAAGTAATGAGAGTTGAGTCGATCATGGTTGCACAGACTACAGAATATATGGCCATGCAAGGGCCATGGCATCTATGTTGAATCATTTCATACTCTAAGCATTTCTCATACATAGTACTATATATACAGCAGCTATAAGAACACATTGGAGCTCTTTAATTAAAGTTCTAATTATATGGGGTTTGGTGGTGAACGGCTGCTACGAGTTGGCCATGGCCCATGTGAGTGGCGAGAACACACTAAACAAACACAGCAGTCCTTTATCCCTTATACTAATGTGCTCCTCCATACACAAGGACCCAGGGGAGGGGGGCATTACATAGAGGATGTTCAGAGCTGTCTGGTGAACGCTAAACTGTGCTCAAAAGGTCTTACTTCGTCATTGTTTAATCTTTGTGTGGAGGAGAAATGAACACACACACACACACACACACACTGTTCTGGAAGGTGCACCCACATGTCGTCACACACACACACAGTTCTGGAAGGTATTTGATAATCGGTCCCTGGACAGTGTTGAATATTCAATAGAGATGGAGCATCCGTCCATTAATTCATGACCTCCATGATCGCACAATGCCTTGCTTTCACTTGAGGAATTATAAAGCAGACATATTTAACATTCCCCTCAGGGACACGTGCCACGCACGTCAGCCGTGGGTCATCAAACCAGTCACAGCCCGTTTGGCCGAATAGCATTACTATTACAACGTAATTGTCACTCCTCAGAAAGTGGCCTTCATCTTCCCATTGTGAGCCTGTCCGTTCAATTTCGCCATTGGAGCAACAATCAGGCTGCCGTCTGCAATCAAGGATTTATAAAGGGCAGCAGCGTGATAATTAAGGGAAACATTTGTAGTGGTGGGCTGTTCTGTGGTTGATCTCACCGTGCGGTGTGCTGATTAGGAGGCTAGGTGGCCATGGGAAACAACAGATTAGATCACTTTTAAATGACATAATTGGATTTTAGTAGATCAATGGGATCTGAAGGGGGATTAACTATTCACTTGGACTAAATGTCACACACACATACACACAAACACACAAACACACATACACACAGTCACACACACCAAAAACAAATATCCACATTGCTACCACAATATCTAAATGACTACTGATTATTAACAGAGGCATGTCAACGTACCACAATATCTAAATGACTACTGATTAACAGAGGCATGTCAACGTACCACAATATCTAAATGACTACTGATTAACAGAGGCATGTCAACGTACCACAATATCTAAATGACTACTGATTAACAGAGGCATGTCAACGTACCACAATATCTAAATGACTACTGATTAACAGAGGCATGTCAACGTACCACAATATCTAAATGACTACTGATTATTAACAGAGGCATGTCAACGCACCACAATATCTAAATGACTACTGATTAACAGAGGCATGTCAACGTACCACAATATCTAAATGACTACTGATTAACAGAGG
>QNTS01004035.1:29374-44770 GCA_003317085.1 Hucho hucho | reverse complement strand
GCTACCATGGTAACATGTCAGAGTGGACATATCTTCCTGTGTGGTGGTAATGGGGCTACCATGGAAACATGTCAGAGTGGACATATCTTCCTGTGTGGTGGTAATGGGGTTACCATGGTAACATGTCAGAGTGGTCATATCTTCCCGTGTGGTGGTAATGGGGCTACCATGGTAACATGTCAGAGTGGACATGTCTTCCTGTGTGGTGGTAGTGGGGCTACCATGGTAACATGTCAGAGTGGACATATCTTCCTGTGTGGTGGTAATGATTCCTGGAGAAGAAGTAGCGGTCCAAGCTGTTAAAAGCTAGCCGCGTCACGGAATCCATGCAAAACAATGTTCGGCATTCATATTTAATCAATAGCGGTTTTGTTTAAAAAAATAACAAAACAAGTTTTTCCAGCATACAGTGTTCAGCTGTGACGTATGTGTCTCTGATGACGTAACCACAGTGGCCTTTTGTTTAGAGTGTCCGCCCTGAGATTGGAAGGCTGTGAGATTGATTCCCATTGACTGAGAGGAAAAACCTAATTCAAATCCTGAGCACTTTCATACAATCTCCTTTATTACTCAGCTCATACTCAACTCATTCACTCAATTAAACTCTGCTCCTCCACCTCACTTACTTCACTCAACCAGCAGAGGGCAACACAAACACATTGCATTTCTATACTACCATACATGTGGGAGGGGGCATATTGGATAAGTACACCACTCACATGATGGCTAATCTTGAGTGCTTGAAGTGTACATGACAGCACAGTACAGTCCTCAAAGGCTATATTTCTTCTATCAGAGTGGCTGGCTAGTGACAGAGCCACCATAACACTGATTATTAGGAACAAGGGGAGACATTTGTCTGCTTCCCAAATGGTATCCTATTCCCTATAAAGGGATTCATTGTATACTGGCAGTGGCAATTTTTCCGGAACGATATGGTTTTAATGGAGTTGATAGTGACAACAAACCTCACATTCCATGTGACAACATTCTTATGAAAACATCATATATAAATAACGTTATCTAAAAATCAAATAAAAAAGTGTTATTTTAACAAAATGACAGTTATTTTGCATATTCTGTTAAAACGTTCCCTTAAATAATGTGCACCATTTGTTCAAAGTACAATCCACATAAGTACTGAAAAGCTGATTTACCATCATTTGATTATAGTACCAATTACTTATAAGAATTTTTAAGTAAATACAAATGTTGTAATTTAAAGGGGTCATTTAAAGGGGCGTTACACCAAATTTAGAAATATACTGACTTTTAAAGAGTGACACATCCATTGATCCTGAGAGACAATAATAACAAATTTGACATATTTTCTTTATTTACTTACGCCAAAGCCGACATTAGCATCGCTGCTTGTGAAACAATGGAAGTGGTAGGGCCTATGGCAGCATGCTTCAAAAAGCATGCCCAAATCCTCAGTCACTTCAAACCAAGTGTTATAGCAACCCACATACCATAACTAGTTGCACATATACAATATTGGAGGGTATTATAGGAATTTCCCGTGGAATAACTATTTTTTTATAGAAAACCACCAATACAGCACTACGCATACATTCAGAGGGTAGCTGGTTTCTTTATTACAGTTCTACCAAGAAATCATACCACTGACATACTTTCATGAGCTGTTTTGACTGACTGCAACTCAGCATAAATAAAAGGTCATTTTGATTTTAGTTATAATACATAGGTATAACTAGTGGCGATTTTAACTTGTAAATATTTGCATGCCAGCAAAGCCACTACACTACACAACACTAAACAATAAACTAATTGCACTATAACAGTAACAAACGGTGCCCACAAACTGTAAGGGCCTACATAAAGGTGTACCAACAGCTTTCTTTTCAGCACCATGGAGTGAATCCTTACCATCGCTACACCTGGCTATCAGCGGAGTTTCGTCTGGCAGCGAAACAATTCATTCAGCCTCATTTACTGCCTTTTTAACAAACATAGCTGATTTGGCTGACTTGCTTAAACAAATGTGGTTTCTACTGACAATTGAGATGTACAAACTATGGCATAAGGGAACGATGAGGGGATAAAGAGGCAATCCGTGATTTCGATTAAGACATGCCTGAGCGAGCTAATATGGACATAGTCAATATAACTACTTGTTCAGCACTTTTGAAATGTACAGCGACAGAATTCAGAACATAGGCCATTCTTACACTATTCTCCATGTACACCAAGTCAGAACCCGAAGGATAAATAAAGGGGGCATATAAGCAGACAATGAAAGCTCTTTTAATATTTGATCACGACATTTCTCTAAAACAAGTTATGAGGGGTAAAGGGACCATGTTATTAGGGTGAAGCACATGGGCTGCTAACAGCATGCTACACAACATACACTTAGTTTAACTTTCCTAGCTACAGTATACATATCTCCCTGGCATAATGCATAATTTATGCAGCAGCATACAATACATTGTTGCACTCACAGTTGTGCTGTGCTCACTTGAACAGGAAGGTGGCGCGGCAGTCCTTCTTGTGGGCAGATTTTGTCATGAAACTTTGTCATCAAAGTTCAACATTCCCTGGATTTATGCTTTCAAGATAAGCTTTCTAGAAAGAAGCCCGAGTTTCCGACTTCGAAATTCCAAGTTGGATGACTGTTCAAAATGTATTTTCCCAGTCGGAGCACATTTTTTCCAGTTGTCTCGAACTCACTGAAGTCTGAGATTTTCCAGTTCCGAGTTTCCAGTTGTTTTGAACTCAGCAGAAGTCATGCTGCCTTTTCTGGCCCATGGTGTTGCGTGTCAATGTTTATCCTTTTAAGCTCGGAAAACAGACCCTTAAACCCCGACATGGGGGCGGCAGGTAGTCTATCAGTTAGAATGTTGGGCCAGTAACCGAAAGGTTGGTGGATCGAATCCCCGAGCTGACAAGGTCAAAATCTGGCGTTCTGCCCCTGAACAAGGCAGTTAACCCACTGTTCCTAGGCCATCATTGTAAATTAAAATGTGTTCTTAACTGACTTTCCTACTTAAATAAAGGTTAAATAAAAAAAATTAAATGGACAACACACACTTTCCACCGAATAGCAGGCTGGGGAAGCAAAATAGGGATTGCTTTGCAGCGCTTGCAGTTAGCCACTGATTCCTTCCAAACCACTCATTGTTGAATTTGCGATTTCCAACTTGTTGTGTAATGTTTATGGCCAATGAGCACCGATACGTTTTATCCATAATTTCTCTTCATATGACATGGATTGAAAATGATTTGCCAGTAGATTGTCGACGTGATTCATGATGATGACTGCTTGTCTAGCTTGCTAGCTAAGATTTTGAAAGTACTGATGTTTAAATTATCATTCCAATCAAAGCTACGATAGATATAATGTGTTTTGATGTCATTCTATCTGTAGCCAATCACCTTGACCTTACTTGGATGGGCACGTCTAATTTAAATCTATGGCAGCACCCAAGGGAGGCTTGAACCTTCAAGCTCTTCTTGTAGATTTTGCTGTGATGTAGTGTCCCCATGAGTGGCAGTATACTGAGCCAACCACGTCACAATTAGAGAAGATTGCAAACCCCTCTATATTTTAAGCTGGCTGCCCCACCACCACAGAAAGCACTGAGCTAGGCTGAAACGCCTGCATTTTGGAGCTGCCTTACTCAATGAAGCAAAAAAGAGACCATGTTTGTATGTGGCTTTATTAACTCAATAAGTATGTTTTTGCATTGTTTGCAAACTGATATGTCAAAAGCAAAACAGGCAAAAAAAATGAAATAAATTGTTTGATTTTCTAAATGGAAAACAGTTAGGGCTCTGCCCCACCTGCCCTGAATGACGGGTCACCACTGGTTATAATCAGTTATAACACAGGCAAGTACCATGGCCTTAACTACATATGAGGACAATGAGGTCAAGACCTCTGTCATTTTTTCTAATTTGAAGATAATAATAAAAACACAAATATATTTTGTACACAATAAAGAAAATCAATTACAGTTCAACATCTGAATAGGCTGTTTCTCCCAGCATTGGTCAAACCTCATAACACATATATTATAGATCTGACTGAGTTCTATTACCGCCTGCCTCTTTGCAAAAGAGTGGAATCATGAACAGTGGTTTGTGCGTTATGTTTGCCTGCATCCTGGATTGCCTCCTGGATTTGCTTTTAACAGCACATTCACCACTCTCTCAAACGGTTGAAACGTGAAACAAACTTTCACAGCTCACAGTCGGCTCTGCTGACAGCGTGTTTTCGAGATGCAGGACAAAAGGCCATTTAAAAGCATCCCAGACTCCTGCCGTGTCTACAGACATCCCCCAAACAAACAAAAAACGACTCTTGAAAAATGAGCAGACAACTGATAAATAGTTGCTTATAGATATGCCAGTCAGTCAGGTGTCTAGCTGGCGGCAGAGACTTCTATTGCAGTAACGTTAAAGGGCTCTGGATAGTATTACTTAGCCAGCTAGAAGGATGAATTAAGAAGCTAATGTTAAACGGAGCATATCTCTGCAGGAGCAAAAAATATGTCACTAAGTTCTAATAACCTTAATTTACAGAGCGTGGGCTACTGAGACAGACAGTCATGTGGCACTCAGTTGTGAGGCTGAGGCAGGCTGCAATGCAGGCAGGAGGAAGCAGAGGAGACGGAGAGAGAAAGTAAGCAAGCAGAGAGAGTGGTTAGTACAGTGGATCCCAGACTTGGGTTCCCTGAGAAACCCTGTACTAATCTTATCAAACTTCTTACATTTTTTATTTTTTTATTTCACGTTTATTTAACCAGGTAGGCTAGTTGAGAACAAGTTCTCATTTACAACTGCGACCTGGACAAGATAAAGCAAAGCAGTGCGACACAAACATCAACACAGAGTTACACATGGAATAAACAAGCGTACAGTCAATAACACAAAAGAAAAGTCTATATACAGTGTGTGCAAATGGCGTGAGGAGGTAAGGCAGTAAATAGGCCATAGTAGCGAAGTAATGACAATTTAGCAAATTAACACTGGAGTGATAGATGAGCAGATGATGATGTGCAAGTAGAAATACTTGTGTGCAAAAGAGCAGAAAAGTAAATAAAAACAATATGGGGATGAGGTAGGTATATTGGGTGGACTATTTACAGATGGGCTATGTACAGCTGCAGTGGTCGGTTAGCTGCTCAGATAGCTGATGTTTAAAGTTAGTGAGGGAGATATAAGTCCCCAGCTTTAGCAATTTTTTTCAATTCGATCCAGTCATTGGCAGCAGAGAACTGGTAGGAAAGGCGGCCAAAGGAGGTGATGGCTTTGGGGATAACCAGTGAAATATACCTGCTGGAGCGCGTGCTACGAGTGGGTGTTGTTATCTTCACCAATGAGCGGAGCATTACCTAGCATAGACTTATAGATGACCTGGAGCCAGTAGGTCTGGCGACTAATATGCAGCGAGGGCCAGCCGACAAGAGCATACAGGTCGCAGTGGTGGGTGGTAAAGGGGCTTTGGTGACAAAACGGATGACACTGTGATAGACTGCATCCAGTTTCCTGAGTAGAGTATTGGAAGCTATTTTATAAATGACATCGCCGAAGTCGAGGATCAGTAGGATAGTCAGTTTTACGAGGGTATGTTTGGCGGCGTGAGTGAAGGAGGCCTTGTTGCGAAATAGGAAGCCGGTTCTAGATTTCATTTTGGATTGGAGATGCTTGATGTGAGTCTGGAAGAAGAGTATACAGTCTAACCAGACATCTAGGTATTTTTAGTTGTCCACATATTCTAAGTCAGAATCGTCCAGAGTAGTGATGCTGGACGGACGGGCATGTGCGGGCAGTGATCGGTTGAAGAGCATGCATTTAGTTTTACTTGCATTTAAGAGCAGTTGGAGGCCATGGAAGGAGTGTGGTATGGCATAGAAGCTCGTTTGGAGATTAGTTAACTTCTTAAGGAGCGGTGGGGCGCTAGCGTGTGACACCTTCCTAATTCTTCTTCTATTGCCATCTAAAGCAACTAAATAGAATCAAAAGTGTCTCGAGACTGTTGACATCCAGAGGAAGCAATAGGTACTGCATTCATACTCCCTTATATGGGCATTTTCATAAGGGAGGGGTTCAAAATGAGGCAATGTGTCAAAATCACTTTTTCCAGGACAGAAATCCCTCGGGGTTTTCGCCTGCCATATCCGTTCTGTTATACTCACAGACCAAATTTTAACACTCTTAGAAACTTCAGAGTGTTTCCTTTCCAATGGTACTAAATATGTGCATATCCTATTTTCTGGGCCTGAGTGGGAGGCATTTTACTTTGGGCACGCCAGGCTCTCCAAAACCGTCACCTCGGGAGCTGCTCCCTAAGAAGTTAACTTCTTTAGGAGCAGCGCACGAGGTGACGGTTTTGGAGAGCCTGGCGTAGAGAGCCTGTTTTGGAGAGCCTGTTAGCTTTCGAAGACGTTTGAAAGGCAGGGCAGGATGGATATAGGTCTATAACAGTGTGGGTCTAGAGTGTCACCTCCTTTGAACTTTGAAGAGGGGGATGACCGCATCAGCTTTCCAATCTTTAGGGATCTTGGACGATGCGAAAGAGAGGTTGAACAGACTGGTAATAGAGGTTGAAAAAATGGTGGTGAATAATTTTAGAGAGAGAGGGTTCAGATTGTCTAGTCCAGCTGATTTGTACGGGTCCAGGTTTTTCAGCTCTTTCAGAACATCTGCTATCTGGATTTGGGTGAAGGAGAAGCTGGGGAGGCTTGGGCAAGTGGCTGCGGGGGTTGCGGAGCTGTTGGTCGGGGTAAAGGGTAGCCAGGAGGAAAGTATGGCCAGCCATAGAGAAATGCTTATTGAAATTCTCGATTATCGTGGATTTATCAGTGGTGAAAGTGTTACCTAGCCTCAGTGCAGTGGGCAGCTGGGAGAAGTTAGAGCTACAGGATGAACATTTCTGTTTGAAAAAGCTAGTCTTTTCTTTCCTGACTGACTGCGTGTATTGATTCCTGACTTCCCTGAAAAGTTGCATATCGCGGGGACTATTCGATGCTAGTGCAGTCCGCCACAGGATGTTATTGTTCTGGTCGAGGGCAGTCAGGTCTGGAGTGAACCAAGGGCTATATCTGTTCTTAGTTCTACATTTTTTGAAAGGGGCATGCTTATTTAAGATGGTCAGGAAATTGCTTTTAAAGAATGACCAGGCATCCTGGACTGATGGGATAAGGTCAATATCCTTCCAGGATACCCGGGCCAGGTCCATTAGAAAGGCCTGCTCGCTGAAGTGTTTTAGGGAGCGTTTGACAGTGATGAGGGGTGGTCGTTTGACCGCGGACCCATAGCGGATACAGGCAATGAGGCAGTGATCGCTGAGATCCTGATTGAAAACAGCAGAGGTGTATTTGGAGGCCAAGTTGGTCAGGATGATATCTATGAGGGTGCCCATGTTTACGGATTTAGGGTTGTACCTGGTGGGTTCCTTGATAATTTGTGTGAGATTGAGGGCATCTACCTTATATTGTAGGACTGCCTTGGTGGCATATCCCAGTTTAGGTCACCTAACAGAATGAACTCTGAAGATAGATGGGGGGCAATCAATTCACATATGGTGTCCAGGGCACAGCTGGGAGCTGAGGGGGGTCTAGAACAGGCGGTGACAGTGAGAGACTTATTTCTGGAGAGATAAATTTTTTTTAATTAGAAGCTCAAACTGTTTGGGCACAGACCTGGAAAGTATGACAGAACTTTGCAGGCTATCTCTGGAGTAGATTGCAACTCCTCCCCCTTTGGCAGTTCTATCTTGACAGAAGATGTTGCAGTTGGGTATGGAAATCTCAGAATTTTGGGTGGCCTTACTAAGCCAGGATTCAGACACGGCAAGGACATCAGGGTTGGTGGAGTGTGCTAAAGCAGTGAGTAAAACAAACTTAGGAAGGAGGCCTCTGATGTTAACATTCACGAAACCAAGGCTTTTTCGGTTACAGATGTCAACAAATGAGAGTGCCTGGGGACACGCAGGGCCTGGTTTAACCTCCAAATCACCCGAGGAACAGAGGAGGAATAGGATGAGGGTACGGCTAAAGGCTATCAAAACTGGTATTCTAGTGCATTGGGGACAAAGAATAAAAAGGAGCAGATTTCTGGCCGTGGTAGAATAGATTCAGGGCATATTGTACAGACAGGGGCATGAGTGATGATAAGAGAGGTTGCATCTCTGGACCCGCTAGTTATGCTGGGTGATGTCACAGCATGTGTGGGAGGTGGGACAAAGGAGGTATCTGAGTGGGCTAGGGGCTCCGCAGTAAACTAAAACAATGCTAACTATCCTTAACAACAGTATACAAGGCATATTGACATTTGAGAGAGACATAATGCGAGGCATAAAGCAATCACAGGTGTTGATTGGGAGAGCTAGCTGACACAACAACGGGTAAGATAGCGATAAATGGGCAGAGAGGATCGGTTATCTACACACAGGGCCTGAGTTCGAGGCTGATAAACAAAAATAAACTAAATGGAGTACCGTGATTAATTAACAGTCCAGCAGGCATCAGCTATGAAGCCAAGTGATCATAGGGTCCAGTGAACAGTAATAGATGGAACAGGGAAGCCGCGGGGTAGTTGTTACTACACTGGCAAGCGGGAGACACGGTGTTTAAAGTTAGCAGGCCGGGGTTAGTAGAAGCATCTGCTCCGACGTCCGGCAAAGGCCGGTTGAGGGCACAGCTGATGGAGTTACGTCGGCAGACCAGTTGTGGTGGTACGGCGGGGCGCAGAGTCGACAAAGGGTCCGGGCCAGATGGCGAAAGAGGTATTGTAGTTGTAGTAATTTTGTTTGCTAGCTGGGAGATGCACCTGGCTCACGGCTAACCCTCCCTCTGGTAAAAGATATTGAGATTTTTTTAGGCTCCAGAATACACACCCATACAGTTCAGTGTAGATTTACAGCGTATCTGAGTTCTGGATTGCAGTTTCTTTGGCATTTATATAATTGACAGACTTTTACAGAGCATTCGGGAAAGTATTGAGACCCACTTGACTTTGTTACGTAACAGCCTTATTCTAAAATGTATGAAATAGTTTTTTTCCCCCGTCATCAACCTACACACAATATCCCATAAAGATAAAGCTGTTTTTTGGAAACTTTTGCAAATGTATTAAAAATAAAAAACTGAAATATCACATTTACATAAGTATTCAGACAATTTACTCAGTACTTTGTTGAAGCACGTTTGGAAGCGATTACAGCCTCAAGTTGTCTTGGGTATGACGCTACAAGCTTGGCACACCTGTATTTGGGGACTTTCTCCCATTCTTCTCTGCAGATCCCCTCTGTCAGGTTGGATGGGAAGTGTTGCTGCACAGCTATTTTCAGGTCTCTCCAGAGATGTTAGATCGGGAACAATTTAAAAATGATCTACTTTGTTTTAGAGACAAGCATCATGAAACATGTGACACGACACATTAATTTGACTTTGTGAGAAAAAAAAAAATTGGGGGGCCAAATGTACACAATTTAGCTTCACTGTCCAAATGAAGACGTAGGGCAGGGTACGGGTCTGCTATGGTCTTCTCTGTTTAACTTCTCTTTTGATTAGGTCTTTATCTCCTTCGTTCAATAAAAGTACTAAACAAATCTCCTTAAACATCATTTATAACTAAACCATTCCAGTTATTGAAGCGGAACCTCATATTATCACTATTGTTATTCACTTCATTCTCTACATTGATGCGCTCTGACCAATCAGAAAATGGATACAACATTTATTTAATTTGTCACTTTAAATAATATAATCAACCATCTTCACATATTTCCTCAGTACATAAAAACACATTGCAGATATGTGATGATACAACTGTCACATCATTTTCTTTAAATCACAATTTTGAAAAGAAATTGAGATGCCCATCATAGAAAATGTTCTGTATGCTGATCAAATATAGGTACAATAATTATCTTTGTTGGCAACATCTCAGAATTTCTGCACTGACAAATTGTCAACCACAGTCTAGTAATCTTGTCATTGGCCAGTCTAAGGCGATCCGCTTGTTCCCACAACCTTTCACATTTCTGGCCGACCTCTGGTTCCTCCTGTAGGATTTCACTGGTGTCATCTGTACAGCATCTCACTGATCTTAGCCGATCTTATACATTTGTTGAAGACAAATATACAAAACATAGCTTATTTTACTCATTGCATTTGGCCATTAGTGCCCTTTCCAAAAATCTGGTTATACTTCTACTCCCGGGATCGGTGTCCCCCCCGCGGGACGGTTGAGCTAACGTAGGCTAATGTGATTAGCACGAGGTTGTAAATAACAAGAAAATTTCCCAGGACATAGACCTATCTGATATTGGCAGAAAGCTTAAATTCTTATTAATCTAACTGCACTGCCCAATTTACAGTAGCTATTACAGTGAAATAATACCATGCTATTGTTTGAGGAGAGTTATTAACTTGAAAATGTATCAATAAACCAATTAGGCAGATTTAGTCAGACTTTTTAACAGAAATGCAATAGTTAATTGGATTAGTCTAAAACTTTACACATACACTGCTGCCATCTAGCGGCCATCATACAAATTGCATCTAACCTGGAATAATACATTGTGACCTTTCTCTTGCATTTCAAAGATTTAAAAATACAAATTTTTTTCTTTGTATTATCTTTTACCAGATATAATTTGCTTTACTCTCCTATATTAATTTCACATTCACATGCAGTTAGATTTGGGTATGTCATTTTAGATGAAAATGTAAAAAAAGGTTTGGATCCTTAAGAGGTTTTAACCGGGTTCTTTTTTTGGCAACATCTCAGAATTTTGTAATCGTCAAGATGTCACCCTCTGAGGCTTCTGAGCTTGTCATTGGCCTGTACAAGGCGATCCACTTGGGCCTGCAACTTTGCACGATACTGTCCGATCTCGGAATCTTCCTGTAGGATGATATCAGTGTCATCTCTGTGTAGCAGATCCAGCATGTCACTGCACACAATCTTAGCTGACTCCTTCAGGATGAAGTAACAGATCATCATGGGCACCTGGTCAGCCAGTCTTTGCACCACAATCTGTGAGAGAGGTGAGGTGGGAGGGAGAGTGAGGGCCCGAAGTGATGAAATGGCCACAAGGCAACCAAAATTCAAAATACCACAAATCAACCCTGCCACAACAATATATGTTAAAAAAATTGGTCAAAAAGCATTAATGAGAGATCTGATCATCCCATTGATGATGTCATGGATTCATTGTACAGGCTGGGACAGAGCTCAACACTGTATATAGAGTTGGGCCAACTTTTACAACGGACACCATGTTACCCCTTTGAGCATTCCATTTATCCAGTCATGACAAGTATGTAGATTCTAATTCTAGACTTTCAGTTACACAGCATTGTTTCAAAAAATGTAAATGCCATGAACTGCTATTGGTCAATGTAGCCAACATGGCTGACATATGGACATTGTTGATTATACTGTGTAATGTAAATGCATCATAATTCTATTATTGATTATACCATAGCATTGTTGAATACTCGTTACTGATTGGCTTGAAGGATATGCTATGACGCAAGGTATATCATTGTTGAAGGAGCTAGCACATAAGCACTTCGCTGCACCTTCTATACCAGCTATGAACTGTGTATGTGACGAACACAATATATGGCTCTGGGGTGGAGTACCAGGCTAGATGTAGTCCATAAATACACGTTGAGATCTCCCCAAATATGTGTAAGGCCCTGATGAGAAGAGTGTGTGAGTTTGTTGATAAGTACACTACATACCAGCTGTATGTTTAGATTTTATTTCTGGATCGTCTCCTGCACTCTTTAAGCAAAACATGCTGTATAGTACTTGTGTTGCATTGTACCTCATAGTATGCCTTGAGCAGCCCAGGGTACTTGCTCCTGGTGTCGTGATCTGAGTCATCTGAGAGTCCTGAGCAGGGTGAGGGGTGTGAGTAGTCTGCTGTTTCCCCCTCTAGAATATGTTTGTTGAAGATTTCATCCTGTGTGTAGACCAGCATCTCCATCTCAAACTGCTCCACGATCCTCGCCTTCACTATGTTTGACTGCTGTTCCTGGATTGTTTCAATGTTTTTCTGAGTTTAAACAAAGATGAAGATACCATGAGGACATAAAGAATCTTGGATGCAGGGAAAGTGAAATACTGTTCAGTTGGACATGCTCTAAGTATCTTATGGTGTTTTATTTTTAACATTTCAGGGTACAATCCTACAATAAACAACATGTAAAAAGGAATTCTTCATAGAAATATATTGTGATTATTAAGTGCTACTTTGCCTCATGTTTTCCTGCCTTCTTGCTAGTGCCAATAACTGAGATTCCCATGTCAGCCAAAAGTCACAGAATAAAGAATTGTATGATTATCATGTCATTGCGCTTAACAGTTTACAATTGTCATTACCTTGGAGACATCCTGAAGATAAGGATAATTCTTAAAGATCTCTTTGGACAAATGATCAAATTGCTTCTGCACCATGTCTGAAAAACAAAAACAAAAGTATTTGGTAAAGAGACAAAATGGTTTTATTTAAAGGTGTAGTACAGCCAAATTACAAGTCAATAGTCCCAATATTAGAATTTGCTTGTGCTTCATGTCCAAATAATCAATAAGTAACTTAATTGAGCTACACAATCAATTTGAGATACGTTAGGATCATTTGGACATGAACGAGTGAAAAATGGAGACAGGTAAATTAAACCAAAACATGGATTGATGTCATACCTTGTCCATAGACTACTTACAGGGTAAGGAAACCAATATGTCATTTTGTCATTTGAGTGAACCATCCCTTCAAAATGTCCTATTTAGTCAATTAAAGTTAATGTCACATGCACAAGTACAATGAAATGCCTTTCTTGCAAGCTCTAAACCCAACAAAATAAAACCCGATTGGTATTTTTAAATCACTGATGAAGGATCTTGAGACTGATTCCCTTACCTGTCAATGTTTTTAAATTGCTGTTTCATGATTTTGTTATACTCTTGTGAATTCTATGGTTTTTACTAGGTTACTTGTAGTATTTTATGTTGTCTGTCTGTAATTTTGTAATGACTTGGTGCTGCCTATCTTGGCCAGGATGCTCTTGAAAAATACATTTCTAATCTCAATTCGCCCTTCCTGGTTAAATAAAGGTTAAATCAAATAAATAAAAACAATGAAGCCCTAAAAATAACATAAAGTAGAACAAAAACACTAGAGAAATAAGAAGAACGCGAGAATGTAAGTAAGCTATATACATGAACAGTTCCAGGGTCAGTAGCTATATAGAGGGTCAGTAGCTATAAACATGGACAGGTCCAGGGTCAGTAGCTATATATAGGGACAGTTCCAGGGTCAATAGCTATATACATGGACAGTTCCAGGGTCAGTAGCTATATACATGGTCAGTTCCAGGGTCAGTAGCTATATACAGGGACAGTTCCAGGGTCAGTTCTAGTACCATATGTGCAATGTGCAGGGATACTGAAGTGGTATGGTTAGATACTGTATGTATAGGGGTAAGTTGACTAGTCATCAGAATATATGATAAAAAGAGTAGCACCTGTGTATATGATGATTGCTTGTGAGGGTTTGTTTAGAGTCAGTATAAATGTGTGTAGATATGTTATGTGGTTTTGCAAATGAAGTGAGTGTGTGTGTGTTGGAGTGACAGTGTGTGTGTGTGTGTAGAGTTCTGTGAGTGTGTGTGTGTTGGAGTGACAGTGTGTGTGTGTGTGTGTAGAGTTCTGTGAGTGTGCATAGAGACAACGCAAAGATACAAATAAATAAAGGGGTCAACTCAGATAGTACGGTAGCCATTTCATTAGCTAGTTAGCAGTCTCATGGCTTGGGGATAGAAGCTGTTCAGCAGCCTGTTCAGCAGCCGTTTGCCGTGCAGAAGCAGAGAGAACATTCTATGGCTTACGTGGCTTGGGTCTTTAATAATTTTCCGGGCCTTCCTTTCACACCGCCTGATATAGATGTCCTGGATGGCACGGAGCAGTGATGCAGCTAGTCAAGATGCTCTCACTGGTGCAGCTGCATAACTTTGAGGATTTGAGGGTGGTGCCTTTGCCATACCAAGCAGTACCAAGCATACTCAATGGTGCAGCTGGATTTATGGGCCCATGCTAAAGCCTTTCAACCTCCTGAAGGGGAAGAGGCGATGTTGTCTATTTCCCTCATTAAAATGCAAATCAATTTATAACATTTTTCACATGCGTTTTTCTGGATTCTTTTGTTGTTATCCTGTCTCTCACTGTTCAAATAAACCTACCATTAAAATTATAGACTGATAATTTCTTTGTCAGTGGGTAAACATACAAAATCAGCAGGGGATCAAATACTTTTTTCCCTCACTGTAGATCTCATCTGTCGGAAAGATATCAGTTTGTCTCTGTAGATGGTTTGTCCTCTGACAAATCAACTGTATATTTCGGTGGTCCTCAAGGCTCTGTTTTAGGACCACTATTTTGACTATATATTTTACCTCTTGGTGATGGCATTCGGAAACATAATGTCAACTGTCACTGCTATGCGGATGACATGGTGAAGCGCCAAAATTGCCCTCCCTGGAAGCCTGTGTTTCAGACATACTTTTAAACTCGGACAAAACAGAGATGCTTGTTCTAGGTCCCAAGAAACAAAGAGATCTTCTGTTGAATCTGACAATTAATCTTGATGGTTGTACAGTCATCTCAAATAAAACTGTGAAGGACATCGGCGTTATTCTGGACCCTGATCTCTCTTTTGACTTACATATCAAGACAAAAATCAGAAACTTTCTGGCCAAAAATGATGCAGAAAAATGTAGCCATGCTTTTGTCACTTCTAGGTTAGACTACTGCAACACTCTACTTTCAGGCTACCTGGATAAAGCACTAAATAGACATCACGGCTGCTAGGATCTTGACTAGAACCAAAAAATGTGATCATATTACTCCAGTGCTAGCCTCTACACTGGCTTCCTGTAAAGGCAAGGGCTGATTTCAAGGTTTAACTGCTAACCTACAAAGCATTACATGGGCTTGCTCCTACCCATCTTTCCAATTTGGTCCTGCCGTACATACCTACACGTATGCTACGGTCACAAGACGCAGGCCTCCTTACTGTCCCTAGAATTTCTAGGCAAACAGCTGGAGGCAGGGCTTTCTCCTACAGAGCTCCATTTTTATGGAATGGTCTGCCTATCCATGTGAGAGACGCAGACTCGGTCTCAACCTTTAAGTCTTTATTGAAGAATCATCTCTTCAGTAGGTCCTATGATTGAGTGTAGTCTGGCCCAGGAGTGTGAAGGTGAATGGAAAGGCACTGGAGCAACGAACCGCCCTTGCTGTCTCTGCCTGGCTGGTTCCCCTCTCCACTGGGATTCTCTGCCTCTAACCCTATTACAGGGGCTGAGTCGCTGGCCTACTGGTGCTCTTCCATGCCATCCCTGGGAGAGAGGG
>QNTS01004035.1:7812-25968 GCA_003317085.1 Hucho hucho | reverse complement strand
AGCCACTAGTTTCTGAACAACATGTTGAAATACCCGGTAGTTGCTGAATCCTGGCAGCTCGCTTCCCCTGTGCTTCTGATCATATTCATCAACCACTTGGTACACTACTTCGTGGTCTAAATTCAGGAAAACAACGTTAATCATTTATTGGAGATTATAATCACTGTTGTATGACATGGTATTATGATGAGCAATACCCGGGCTATTCAATATTGTACCTACAATGTGATTTGGCATTTTTCAGACATTCCATCCACTCTGCAAATTCCCTTCGCATGAGCTCAAATAGATTCTCCACAACGATAATATCCCCTTTGGACAGTTGGGTAATCTGCTCATTGAAATCTGTTATGACCTGAAGAAGGAAACATAGAACAATAAAAACATATCACAATAAAACGTACCTGTTTAAATGTTTCATATTTAGTCCATTTAGATTACTGTTTAATGAAATGGCTCCACAAGACCCATCCATCCTTACGTCCTCTACAGATATTAAAGAAGAAATATCTTACAGTGGCGTGTCCAAGTGTTTTTGTAAGATCAGCTGTCAAGGCAAAGTATTGTTTAACCTGGTGACAAACATAATCAGCTGGAAATTAAGGAAGGAGAGTGGAGGAAGTGGGAGTGTGGAGAAAATGTTCATGCTGTTTTATTTATCTTTCTGGAAAGTGCTTCTACTCTTACACCTGCAAATCTGACCAATCCAAATGGCAGAGGATGTGCAACAGAGTTGATGCCTTTACGCCAGGTATCATTGCCCAAATTCTCTATAGGAAATTCTCCTTTTACCAAACCATGACAGTAACACACCTGGACTACTGTGCAACAGTATGGCTTCCAACCCTACATCAGACATTTTTATAGAAATGTTGTACAAAATAAGAAGTTTACGAAGCTGAAAGAAGGAAAGGTGAAAGATGTACTCACCTGAATGAGGTACTTCCTCTTCTCTGCAGGTTCCAGGGGAGGCCCACCCTCTATTTGACTCAATAAATGCTTTACCTCCCCCAGCTGCTCCTTTATCTTCTCTGATATCTGGGGCAGCGATTTCTGACCAGGAGCAAACATACAACAAGTTAATAGGTACCAGACCACATGTTTTCCAGTGTGCACTGGGTGTAGGGAGAACAGATAAACATTAGGTATGTGGTTGGACTAACTTTGATCTGTTTGACCAGGGCATTGCTGAGCTTGGTGGCTAGGCACTTGGTGGTTGCCTTCTCCTCACGCAAGAGGGATCTATACATTGAAAGGGAGAGAAATATAACAAACTAAGGGCACAAGGTGAGACCCAGATGCAGACACGTGCAGGCAGATGGTATGAGTCTTGAGGGGTAGGCAAGAGAATGGTCGTGGACAGGGAAAAGGTCAAACCAGTTCAGAGTCCAGGAGGTACAGAGTGGCAGGCAGGCTCGAGGTCAGGGCATGCAGAAAGGTCAGGCAGGCGGGTACAGAGCCCAGAAAACAGGCAAGGTTCAAAAACCGGGAGGACTGGCAAAAGAGAATAGAAGCAGGAGTACGGGAAAACCGCTGGTTGACTTGAAAAACATACAAGACGAACTGACACAGAGAGACAGGAAACACAGGGATAAATACACCATGGATAATAAGCGACACCTGGAGGGGGGTGGAGACAAGACAGGTGAAACAGATCAGGGTGTAACACAAACACAGTATTTCATCCCAAAAATTGATCAACATGTTTTACACCTACATTTTTAAAATAAAAAAAGTAAAATACAAATGTCAGTTGACCCTTGGCCTACAATGGTTACGCCCCCAGGGATATCTAATTAACATAATACAAAATCCACATCAAAATCAATCTGTTTAAGCTGGAGGTATGTGGATGAGCTGAGCTAGCACATGGAATAGTTTTATTATGATCATACCAAGGATCATTATTTTGAATGTTAAAAAGTACAATATGCAGAAATAAAAGAGAAGGGAGGGGAGTGACTCATAAGGAAAGACCATTCATCAATACTATATGGAACTACTCTCAAAGAATATGTGGAAAATAAATTATATTCATAAAATCCTGAAATGATGTGAAGCCATCAAAAACAAAGTTGCTAGTTCACTTATCACATGGCAAGAACACATTTTACCTGAAGTGCTCATGATTTCGGAAGAATTCCAACTCCTCCTCAATCACTTGACTTATTGACATGTTTTCATCAATTTGATTCTGACCACGACATTTCACAATGACATAGCCCATGTTGAGAAAGATGACTCTATTGTGGACAATTTCCAACACATTCTTCTCTGCTCCCTGGTCTATCAGGTCTGGCTTTGTCAGAATGGCTTGAAGACAAATGAAAAGCATTATGATAACTGCTAATACAAAAACCATATAAAAATACATTCATCTATATAATTTCTTTACCCAGAGTTCTTGTGCCTTCAGGATCCACTTCTTGTGCCATTTTCAGGGCCTCTGTTGTTGCTATGTCAACATTACATGGTACCACCACCAAAATAATGGTTATCTCCTTCTTTATGAATTTCGAAATGAGATTCTTGATCTAGTAAAAAAGGAAGAAGAATGTGACAAAGCAGTCAGGATGCAAGCCTTTGATCAAGTTATTTGATTAATCTACGAGAGGGTATCAGACCGCTTGTTACCGTGATATCGCCCTGTGTGGGGCACTCTGTTCTTCATGGTTCTGAAGCTCAACCTTCCTCAAAGTCAACACATTCAAAGTACCTTTCACCAGATTCAACCATCATAGCTAGATGTAGTACCTTGCTAGCAATTATGGTAAATAGTCTTTACACCTGACTAAAACAATTCATCATTAGTGAATCATGAGATGAGAACCAAGAGTCATGAGATAACCAAGCAACGTACTGAACAAAGTACAAAAGCTTTACACACTAACGTTAGACTTACTTGGGCTCCAATGTCATCTGGTTGTCCTTTCACAGCTACCCTGGCGATCCCTGGTAAGTCAATCAGACTGAGGTCACACACCGTGGAGGATGTGATCTTTAGAGTGATCAGGTCTTCACATATCCCCACTCCCTTTCCAGCTAACATGTTCTGAGCTGTTAAATCAATGGGAAAATGTTTATGTGTTTATGTTTTGTTTGTTTGTCTGTTTTATACCCAGACAGAACTCTTGTTATCATAACATATTATGTATTCTGTAGTTGTCTGTGGTAAATACCATATAAGCTTTTCCACAATAAATTATAATAGATATGTCAATGGCGGTCGGTACCGTTTATGATAAGGGAGAACAATATATATTTCTTTATGAGCATGGCCTTATTTCTATTACTTCTTATTGGATGACTATCATTCATATTCCATTCACCCAGTTCAATGTAACATCGATAGGTTTAGGCTACTACATCATACTGGAATGTTCCCTGTACCCATCATGAGGTTGCTACAACCTCGCCTATGAATGAAAGTTTACAACGCAGGTGCAGAAGTTGAGAAAATGTTTTGTAATCAAAGTGACACACGTTCAATACCACCTTGCACACTCTTGCCTGCATCTGGTTGATCTAGGGTTTAATCATTAGTCCAACAGTTGAACAAATTTAGGTATGTTTATCCCTGCTTCGTTCCGTTTAAGAAACATTTTTCAACAGAATTGGTGGAATGAATACACCCCTGATCACATGCAATCACAGTTCACTTTCACAGCAGCCAAATACAAACAGCATGATGACTTTGATCATTGTATAGCTAATTCCTTCTCCTATCAACGTGCTCCCCTCCTCTCACGTTTTCCCTCCGCTTTTGCACAACACATCAGCTGCCTGTGACCAGAAGAAAAAACCTTTCCAAGCCAAACCTTCATATCACCGCTACACACAGCCTACATCATTGTCACCATATTATATAATCACTGTCAACATAGCTACTAGAGCTAACACGTTAGTAAACCTGCTACAATCATGCAGTACAGTGTTCAGTCAGCAGCAAGCAGTTTAGCAGTTACACCGGCGGGCCCCAGTGGCTAACAATTTATAAAACCTAAAAACGTACCTTGACTTGGAAGAGTTCCTTTGTTTGATAGCCATAGCCAGCTAGCTAACATAGCATCCCTCTCTGTTTGAGCCTGGTGTTTGAGTAGGCTAAACTAGCTAGCGGCCTTCGCTAGCTAAGTAAGTGAAAGTGAAAAAAATATGAAATATAGCTAGTACTCTCTCTCTTTCCTGCTTCTCCTTAATTTTTGAAGGAATGAATTTGTTCAAAACTGTTCCTATTGACTTTCTGTCTATTTGAGTAACCTACTCACCATATTTTATGTATTGCAATGCTAGCTAGCTGTAGCTTATGCTTTCTGTACTAGATTCATTCTCTGATTTTTTGATTATGTGGACAACATGCTGCAAGAGCTCTGATAGGTTGGAGGACGTCTTCCGGAAGTTGTCATAATTGCTGTGTAAGTCTATGGAAGGGGGTGTGAACCACGAGCCTTCTTGATTTTGTATTGAAGTCAATATGTCTTTTTTATTTCACCTTTATTTAACCAGGTAGGCCAGTTGAGAACAAGTTCTCATTTAAAACTGTGACCTGGCCTAGATAAAGCAAAGCAGTGCGACAAAAACAACAACACAGAGTTACACGTAAACAAACGTACAGTCAATAACACAATAGAAAAATCTATGTCCAGTGTGTGCAAATGTATAAGATTAGGGAGGTAAGACAATAAATAGGCCATAGAGGCGAAATAATTCCAATTTAGCATTAACCCTGGAGTGATAGATGTGCAGATGATGATGTGCAAGTAGAGATACTGGGGTGCAAAAGAGCAAGAAGATAAATAACAATATGGGGATGAGGATGTTGGGTGTGCTATTTACAGAATGGCTGTGTACAGGTACAGTGATTGGTAAGCTACTCTGACAGCTGATGCTTAAAATTAGAGAGGGAGATATAAGTCTCCAGCTTCAGTGATTTTTGCAATTCCTTCCTGACAGTCATTGGCTGCAGAGAACTGGAAGGAAAGGCGGCCATGGAAGTCCTGGAATTTGGGGATGACCAGTGAAATATACCTGCTGGAGCGCGTGCTACTGGTGGGTGATGCTATGGTGACCAGTGAGCTGAGATAAGGCGGGGCTTTACCTAGCAAAGACTTATAGATGACCTGGAGCCAGTGGGTTTGGCGACGAATATGTATTAGGGCCAGCCAACGAGAGCATACAGGTCGCAGTGGTGGGTAGTATATGGGGCTTTGGTGACAAAGCGGATGGCACTGTGATAGACTACATCCAGTTTGCTGAGTAGAGTGTTGGAGGCTATTTTGTAAATGACATCACCGAAGTCAAGGATCTGTAGGAAAGTCAGTTTTACTAGGCAATGTTTGGACAGCATGAATGAAGGAGACTTGGTTGCGAAATAAATCATTTTGGATTGGAGATGCTTAATTTGAGTCTGGAAGGAGAGTTTACAGTCTAACCAGACACCTAGGTATTTGTAGTTGTCCACATATTTTAAGTCAGAACTGTCCAGAGTAGTGATGCTAGTCGGGCGGACGGGTGAGGGTAGCAATCAGTTGAAGAGCATGCATTTAGCCACGGAAGGAGTGTTGTATGGCATTTAAGCTCGTTTGGAGGTTTGTTATCACAGTGTCCAAAAAAGGGCCAGATGTATACAAAATGGTGTCGTCTGCGTAGAGGTGGATAGAGAATCACCAGCATTTGAGAAACCAAGGCTACTGAGTCTGCTGATAAGAATGCGGTCATTGATAGTGTCGAAAGCCTTGGCCAGGTCGATGAAGACGGCTGCACAGTACTGTCTTTTATCGATGGCGGTTATGATATCATTTAGGACCTTGAGGGTGGCTGAGGCGCACCCATGACCAGCTCGGAAACCAGATTACATAGTGGAGAAGGTACGGTGGGATTTGAAATAGTCGGTGATCTGTTTGTTAACTTGGCTTTCAAAGATTTTAGAAAGACAGGGCAGGATGGATATAGGTCTATAACAGTTTGGGTCTAGAGTGTCTCCCCTTTTGATGAGGGGGATGACCCCTGCTGCTTTCCAATCTTTGGGGATCTCAGACAATACAAAAGAGAGGTTGAACAGGCTAGTAATAGGGGTTGCAACAATTTCGGTGGATCATTTTAGAAAGAGAGGGTCCAGATTGTCTAGCCCAGCAGATTTGTAGGGATCCAGATTTTGCAGCTCTTTCAGAACATCAGCTGTCTGGATTTGGGTGAAGGAGAAGCGGGGGGGCGGGGGGCTTGGGCAAGTTGCTGCAGGGGGTGCAGAGCTATTGTCCGGGGTAGCGGTAGCCCGGTGGAAGGCATGGCTAGCCGTAGAAAAATGCTTCTTCAAAAATGCTTATTGAAATGATCGATTATCGTATATATATACCCAGAGGAAGATGTTATCTAGCTGTCCTCCTGCTAAACAATGGGGCTACCTAACAGAGTGCTGTTGAGGCTACTGTAGACCTTCATTGTAAAGCAGTGTGTTTTAATTAATTATTTGGTCATGTGAATATATTTAGTATAGTTTTATTTAAAAAAAATAACTTTTTAAATGTTTTGCTATTTGAATGTTTCCTCCCCTTCATCCTATGAGGAGCCTCCACAGGTTAATGTATAGTATAGAATAATATGTCTGTGTGTGTCTGTGTGTGTGTGTGTTCGTTCACAACTGACCTTGTTCAACGTATGTCACGACATCTGACGGTTCGTCAAAGTCATATAAGAATTTCCCTCCGTATGAGATGACAGCCTTCCATTTCACTGCCTTGTCATTACAGAGTTTAAGTAGCAGTGGGCACCTGGTGACAATACCTGGAAACAAGGAAGTACGAATGACAGATCCTTATACTGTATTACAGAACAATGAATATAACAATCAATATGACAGTACAGTCAATAATGGACTGGAACATGAATTTCATGATAAATATTTAACTTCTGCAGGATACAGACAACAAGGTTGCTCTAATGTTCTGAAAGCATGTCAGACATTTACAGTGTCTGAATAAATGGTTAGAAAACTCATGTACAGTCATTTTGCAATGAACATTTTCTGAAAAGTTTTGCTGCGGTTATCAAGTTAATTTGAAGGTCCTAAATATTTCAGTAATGTCCGTGTCTCCGTGGCCCTATTGTACTGTCTGTTTCCTGACCTCGTCTATGGACAAGGACTGTGTGAAAACCTGCTTCAGGGTTGTTTACCTAGCCACTGGTATCAATCGCCAATATCAGCATTTTCAAACCAAAAACTAGTCAATGCCCAAATCATGTCTAAGTTACACAACCACTTTCACAGACTTTGGGTGATTTGGGCATGACATTTAAAATGCTAATATTGATTTCAATTGTTTTTGTATGTTCAGAAAACAATACAGAATCTCACCAGTCCCTCTGGGCAGCGCCACCCCAGAAAGGGACTCAAGCACAGAGCTCTTTCCAGAACTCTGGTCTCCCACCACAGCAATGGTTGGCAGTGGCAGCTCCTTATCTATTCCTATGGATCTCATGTCATCTATTAAGTCTATGAAGGGCCGGACCTTCTCCGCCAGCTGGTCTTGGAACATCCTGGGGGTATGTCAGGGGTACAAAACAATGCCATTATGATTGGTTAATTTGTTGATACACATGCATGGCTAAAATGATTATGTTACACAGTTTTTATAGTTAGTAATTAACTATAATTTGGCGTACATGGGACGAGAAAATGTATACCCCAAAAATGGTAATACTGCACCATGAGTATAAAAATGTCCCACTATTTACTGTATAAACAATCACCATCACCATAAAATTCAGAACATTAGGATTATAGTATTAATGTACAGTGTAGTACAAAGTAGTACTGCAAGGGTGCAATAACAAGTGGAAATTGGAGGCCTTCATCATTTCAAAACCGAAAACTGAAGTAATGTTGTCCCACCTCGGTCCATCTTCATACGACATTTCTTTCTCCCCCTGAAATGAAAGAAAATGAAAGCTAAACAATTTAGATTAAAATACACAATAACATCAATGCATCTGTATTTTGTATTTATAATCTAAATCATAACATAACATAAATATAACATAAGAGGAGATACAGCCTCACATGCCCAGTTTGTAAGCTTACAATTTGCCAACTGTAATACACTGGGCATACCAAACAGTAAGAACAACTTCCTAATGTTGAGTTGCTAGATGGGAATCTTGTAAAAATTAAAGTGTAGGGTAGTAACCGAATAAGTAAAATCATTTTATGATGATAAAGATTAGACTAGACTATTAGATTAGAATGTCTTTATTCCCTAGGTCAATGTCTATTGGAGCATAACTTGGTACACTATATTTACACAAAAGGATTCGGACACCCATTCAAATGAGTGGATTTTGGTATTTCAACCCCACTCGTTGTTGGTAGGTGTATAAAATCGAGCACAATGCCATGCAATCGCGATAGACAGACATTGGCAGAAGAATGACCTTACTGAAGAGCTCAGTGACATTCAACGTGGCACGGTCATAGGATGCCACCTTTCCAACAAGTCACTTCTTAAAATTTAATCTCTGGTCACCCGTAAATGCTTTGTTTAGGAAATTGTTGAACTACCTACAAAACTGTTTAAATAGACCTACTATGCGGTTTTTACCTTGAGAATTTCCCATTGTTATATGTTAGTATTATTTGTCTTATGTGACTTAGTAATAAGTCTGGGCNTACAGACAAGAGCCTTTTAGGTGCGACCTCAGTATGTGACATCCTGTTTTCACAATCAAAGGAACGTAGATGGGTGGAAACATGCAGGAAGGAACAGAAAATGGTGGCAACGTCAGCTATCTTAATCTGCACAGACAAGCTAAATCAGCGTTTACACATCATGTTCCATCCCTGTTTCCACCAATCTACTAAACTACCACGTAGACAAAATAGGTTGGAATTTTTCTATAAGATGAGAGAGCCAACTCTGTTCGTTGGGCTATCCTGACAACGCACTGTTGAGTGGTTGTTATTGGTTGCTTTGTTTGTGTAAATCTTATAATAAAGTTGTTTTGAAGAATCCAGTCTCTCTCCTTTTGGTTAGAATTACCAGGATAATTGGCGACGAGGATGGGATGCTATCTCTGCTTGCTGATTGCTCCTGGGAGACAGAGGTTAAACTGTGTGCAGGGGCTCCGTTAGATGTGGCTCAGGTTAGCCCACACTTTGAATAAAACGGAGCAGAGAGGGACACGCCTCGGACCTGCTGGGAGTGTCAGTGAGTGGATACGTCATTCTGGTCAGACAAAAAAATTACCACGACAGTGGAAGCAACAACAGCTCAGCTGCAAAGTGTAGCATTGGCTGGAGTGGTGTAAAGCTTGGGGCTGTTTTTCATGGTTTGGGCCCCTTATCTCCACTGAAGGGAAATCTTAAAGCTACAGCAAACTTTGTGGCCCTTTCAGCAAGACAATGCCCCTGTGCACAAAGCGAGGTCCATACAGAAATGGTTTGTCGAGATCGGTGTGGAAGAACTTGATTGGCCTGCACAGAACCCTGACCTCAACCTTATCGAACACTTTTGGGATGAATTGGAACGCCGACTGTGAGCTAGGCCTAATTGCCCAACCTCACTAATGCTTTTGTGACTGAAATGAAGCATTTCCCGCAGCAATGTTCCGACAACTAGTGGAAAGCCTTCCCATAAGAGTGGAGAGGGGACCAAGAGGGGACCAAGTTCGTGTTAATGCCCATGATTTTGGAATTAGATGTTTGACGAGGAGGTGTCAATATACTTTTGGTCATGTACTGTAGTTATTTAACTACCATAAACAAACTTTTAAAGAACTGTCATCACTAGATGCACCCTCATAGTTCTCTCCTCAAATAAAAGCCTAAAAATGTCTAATTATTACGTCATCATTCAACTAAAATCATCAAACTTAATTTACACTGAACGCTTCACAAAAGTAAATTGTGCATCTATTTATCTGAAACCCACAGCAGATTTGCTTTGCTTTCATAAGAGTGTTGACCACATTATCCTGCTTTTCATTCACATCTGACAGAAGATCGCTTTGTGAAATGGAAGTTATGGAACTCCCTCGCTTGCTTCTGTTATGGAATAAAGTTAACAATGAAACTGAAATTAAATGTGGAGAATGATGGTATTAGACTTAAAAGGTGATCGAATTGCTCCTGTATTGTAATGTCGTTAATGCATTTATTTTGAATAAAAATGTATTAAATGTACAAGTGTATAGGTTGGTTTACTTTTAAGTTAAAGTTTTGACCAATAAGGTAGCTTGTTAAGCTATAATTCCTTAAACAGGGATTTTTTACTAGGACTAAATGTCAGGAATTGTGAAAAACTGAGTTTAAATGTTTTTGGCTAAGGCGTATGTAAACTTCCGACTTCAACTGTACCTCCACGATGAAACGGTAGCTTCAGCCTCCACTGTCTTTCTTAACAAAATAATAACTCGCTTATAAAATCTAATCAGTATTTCATTTCAGAACTCGGTAGGTGTGGGTTATCACTATTATCACAACTTATTATGTGACTTGTTAAGCACATTTTTACTTCTGAAGTTATTTAGGCTTGACATAACAAAGGGGTTGAATACTTGACTTTAAAAATGTCAGCTTTTCATTTTCTATTAATTTGTAAGAAAATGTAAAAACATATTTCCACTGACAGTGCAGGCCAGTGAAAAAAAAGATCTACATTTAATATAATAATACTGTTGTGCTCTAGATGGCGTGGTAGGATTAACTTGACAATGGAAAATGAAGTACTAATACTTTTAGCTATTTATCTAAAGCATGGTGACGATTAACACTGTGCACACAGACACACTTCAAACTGCAAGACAGCTCATTTACATGTCCCCTTGACCTTCAACCTCAAGAGTGATTCTGATTGGCTGTTAAACACAAGGGAGTTATGGACTATCAGTAAAGGTGTACAGCTCCATATATTACACCCCCCCCCCCCCTTAGCTAGAGCTTCCAAGTAAACATAACTTTTTAACAAGAATATAGTATTTTTAATATAGCCAAAAGGTAGATGGTGGTCTAGTTTCACTTAAAATACCAGGTTTTACCTCTGACTCACTCAAGTACGTAGTCCTGTAGGCTCGCTGGTAGTTTAGTACACCTGGCTGCTCTAGTGCACTGACTGGTGTGAGTCTCTATGACACAGGGTTCTGGTGCACTGACTGGTGTGAATATCTATGACAAAGATTTCTGGTGCACTGACTGGTGTGAGTCTCTATGACAGAGGGTTCTGGTGCACTGACTGGTGTGAGTCTCTATGACAGAGGGTTCTGGTGCACTGACTGGTGTGAGTCTCTATGACAGAGGGTTCTGGTGCACTGACTGGTGTGAGTCTCTATGACAGAGATTTCTGGTGCTCTGACTGGTATGAGTCTCTATGACACAGGGTTCTGGTGCTCTGACTGGAGTGAGTCTCTATGACAGAGGGTTCTGGTGCTTTGTCATTTGTCATGTTCTGTTCATTTGTGTCTCTTTATGTGACATCTTCGACCTCCTGGTTCGAATCAGACTCAGTGGTTGTATGTGACTACTTCATTGTCCCTGTACCTGGCTGTTCTGTCAGGTCTGAGATGCTTTTTTTTCCGCTGCAGTGAGCTCCTGCGGTCCATGCTGGGCATTTTTGGGAGTCACTGGCTGAAGGGCTGCTTTACTTGTAGGTAGGTTGGAGTGTAGGACACGTCCCATGAGTAACTGAGCAGGGGAGTACTGCAGACCCGTGACAGGTGTGTTTCTCAGGTTCAGGAGAGCTGTGTGAGAATCAACACCTGTCTGTGCTGTCGACTTGAGCATGTGTTTCATTGACTGAATGGTCCTCTCAGCCGTTCCGTTTGACTGGGGAAACACTAGACTAGAATGATTGATTTTGAAACCCCACTCTTTTGCAAACTGGGCCATCTCAGCTCTTGTAAAGGGTACATGATCTGCAATCAGTTCAGCTGCAATACCATGTCTAGCAAACATAGCTGTGAACTTTGTTACGACAGTACCTGATGTCTTGTCCGACAGCCTTAGCACCTCTGGATATTTGGAGTAGTAGTCCACTATCAGAAGGAATGAGCGTCCTTGGAACTCAAAGATATCAACTGTGATTTTTTGCCATGGAGTGTCAGGCACTTTGTGTGGTAGGAGTGGTTCCTTTTGGTTTCTGGGTAGTATTTCTTGACAGGAAGTGCACGATTCAACCATCATTCGGATATCATCAGTGAGGCCTGGCCAATACATGAGAGCTAAGGAGCATGCGCTAAGGAGCGTTGAATGCCCTGATGTGCAATGTGGAGCCTCTTAAGTACCTCAGCTCCAAAGACTTTGGGAATGACAATACGTTTGTTTACCATGAGTAGTCCATCTTCAATGTAAAGGGAGTCTCTGATGTGCCAGTTGGGTTCCGCTTTCAGTGGTGCACTTTTCTTCTTGTCTGGCCATCCATCTCTGTGCAGGTTCCTCAGCAGTTGAGTCTCACTGTATGCATCTCTCACTGCTCTCAGCTGTTGCATAACAGCACCCTCCAGTGGCTGATGTGCCAGGCACGACTCCAACACCATCATTAGGTTTGCAGACAACACAACAGTGGTAGGCCTGATCACCGATAACGATGAGACAGCCTATAGGGAGGAGGTCAGAGTCCTGGCAGGGTGGTCCCAGAATAACAAACCTATCCCTCAATGTGATCAACACAAATGAGATGATTGCGGACTACAGGAAAAGGAGGACCGAGCACGACCCCATTCTCATTGACGGAGCTGTAGTGGAGCAGGTTGAGAGCATCAAGTTCCGTGGTGTCCACATCACCAACAAACTAGAATGGTCCAAACACACCAAGACAGTCGTGAAGAGGGCACAACAAAACCTATTCCCCCTCAGGAGACTGAAAAGATATGGAATGGGTCCTCAGATCCTCAAAAGGTTTTACAGCTGCAACATCAAGAGCATCTTGACTGGTTGCATCATTGCATGGTACGGCAACTTCTCGGCCTCCGATCGCAAGGCACTACAGAGGGTAGTGCGTACGGCCCAGTACATCACTGGCGCTTAGCTGCCTGCCATCCAGGACCTCTACACCAGGCGGTGTCAGAGGAAGGCCCTAAAAATTGTCAAAGACCCCAGCCACCCCAGTCATAGACTGTTCTCTCTGCTACCGCATGGCAAGCGGTACCAGAGAGCCAAGTCTAGGACCAAAAGGCTTCTCTTCAGCTTTTACCCCCGAGCCATAAGTCTCCTCACCCGGCACCTTGAGTCCATGATGGCTCAGACAGCATACGCCGGGGCCCCCTCGATGTCCAGAGGGGGGGGGGGACCTCCCGCACCTCAGATTCCTGGAGTGGACCAGCTACCACCGGCCTGAGGAGAGACACTTGGAACGAGGAGTTAATACGGTAATCTGGGGGGAGCTGTAATTTATAACATACCTCGATCAATCTCCTCAGGACTTTAAAGGGCCCCACAAACTGCGGGCCCAGCTTCTGGCAGGGCAGGCGGAGGGGCAGGTTTTCGAGTCGAGAGCCAGACCTTTTCCCCTGGTGCGAACACCGGGGCCTCACTGCGGTGGCGGTCGGCGCTCGCCTTCTGCCGCCTCAGGGCTCGTTGTAGGTGCACATGGGCGGCCTCCCAGGTCTCCTCCGAGTGCCTAAACCATTCATCCACCACAGGAGCCTCGATCTGGCTCTGATGCCACGGTGCCAGAACCGGCTGGTACCCTAGTACGCACTGGAAGGGGGAGAGGTTCGTGGAGCAGTGGCGGAGTGAGTTCTGGGCCATCTCTGCCCAGGGGATGAAACTCGCCCACTCCCCCGGCCGGTCCTGGCAATAGGACCGCAGAAACCTACCCACATCCTGGTTGACTCTTTCCACCTGCCCGTTACTCTCGGGGTGAAAACCTGAGGTAAGGCTGACCGAGAACCCCAGACGTTCCATAAACGCCCTCCAAACCCTGGACGTGAACTGGGGACCTCGATCAGAAACTATGTCCTCAGGCACCCCTTAGTGCCGGAAGACGTGGGGGAACAGGGCCTCCGCAGTCTGTAGGGTCATAGGGAGACCAGGCAAAGGAAGGAGGCCGCAGGACTTAGAAAAACGACCAGGATCGTGGTGTTTCCCTGTGACGGTGGAAGATCCGTCAGGAAATCCACAGACAAGTGTGACCATGGCCGTTGTGGAACGAGTAGGGGTTGTAATTTGCACTGGGTGCACACCGAGCAGGAGGAAACATAAACCCTCACGTCCTTAGCTAAGGTGGGCCACCAGTACTTCCCACTAAGGCAGCGCACTGTCCGACCGATGCCAGGATGACCAGAGGAGGGTGACATGTGGGCCCAATAGATCAGACGGTCGCGGACAGCAGACGTAACGTACAGACGTCCAGCTGGACACTGAATGGGGCTCTGTACGTAAAGCCTGCTCTATGTCCACGTCCAGCTCCCACACCACCGTTGCCACCAGGCAAGAGGCCGGAAGTATGGGAGTGGGATCTATGATCTAGTTGCACCGATGGAAACACCTACACACCTCCCTGAGCACTTTCGTGACCATCCCTTTAGAGACCTCTGTTGCCACGAAATAGTGGGGTCATGATAGGCCAACCAGGGTAGACCCAGCACCACGGGAAACGCAGGAGAATCAATGAGGTAGAGACTAATCTTCTCCTCATGACCCCCCTGCATCACCATACTTAGTGGAGCAGTAACCTCCCTAATCAGCCCTGACCCTAATGGTCGACTATCTAAGGCGTGCACAGGGAAGGGCATATCAACCGACACAATGGGGATCCCTAAACTACGGGCAAATGAACGGTCAATAAAGTACCCAGCTGCGCCTTAATCGACGAGCGCCTTATGCTGGGAATGAGGGGAAAACTCAGGAAAATCTATGTGAGCACCAGGGGGCTCTGGGCGAGTCTGATGCCTACTCACCTGGGATGACACGATAGTGCCCTGCCTGCTGCCTCGACTCCCTGAGGTACCCCCCCAGCACCGACCAGCAGTGTGCCCTCTGAGGCCACATAAGGTGCAGGGAGTGGCCCCTCCTCCGGCCCCCCTAAGCGCAGTCCCTCCTAGCTCCATAGGTGTTGGATCTGAGGTGTTGGGGGATGGAACAAACAGGCCCTGATCCGGACGTCCACGGGTGGCCATCAGGGTATCTAGCCTGATGGACATATCCACCAGCTGGTCGAAGGATAGGGTGGTGTCCCTGCAGGCCAGGTCCCGTCGGACGTCATCGCGCAGACTGCACCTGTAATGGTCGATCAGGGCTCTGTCATTCCATCCTGCTCCGGCGGCCAGGGTGCGGACCTCCAGAGAAAAGTCCTGTGCGCTCCTCGTCCCCTGCCTGAGGTGGAACTCCTCGTAATGGTCCAACGCCGCTCCGTCCTCCCCCCATACGGCGTTGGCGCACTCCAGGGCTTTCCCGGATAAGCAGGAGACGAGGGCGGACACGCTCTCGCATCCCGAGGGAGCCGGGTGAACGGTCGCCAGGTAGAGCTCTAGTTGGAGTAGGAACCTCTGGCACCCGGCAGCCGTTCCATCACATGCCCTCGGGAGCGCGAACCGAATCCCACTGGGTCCAGATGAAGGAGGTGTGGACAGCTGTGTGGGTTGTGGAGTGGGAGGTTGAGATGCTGGTGGAGGCGGTGGAAAACCTCTCTCCCATCGCTCCAGATTATGCAGCACGCAATCCATGGCTGTGCCGAGATGTTGCAACATGGTCATGTGCTGCTGGATGCACTCCTCAATAGGCAGAGGAAGGCTGTGTTCTCCTGCTGACTCCATTATAGGTGCGTGTTTCTGTCAGAAGTCTCTGTGTAGCAGGTAGGCAGAGTCAGGCGCAGGACAACGGAGATGAGTAAATCACGTATATCTTTACTCAAATTAACAAACTACCAAAATAGGTAGTAAAATCCAAGCTCAAATAAAAATAACATCTAACATATAACAAACACGCACAAAACCCTGGGGGAAACAAAGGGTTTAAATAAGGAACATATAATTGTGGGATAAAAACCAGGTGTGAATAATGAAGACAAAAACATGAAAAGTAGATCAGCGGTAGCTAGAAAACCGGTGACGTCGACCACCGAAAGCCGCCTGAACAAGGAGAGGGACCAACTTCGGCTGAAGTCGTGACACCAACAGCAGATTTGCTTTGCTTTCATAAGAGTGTTGACCACATTATCCTGCTTTTCATTCACATCTGACAGAAGATCGCTTTGTGAAATGGAAGTTATGGAACTCCCTCGCTTGCTTCTGTTATGGAATAAAGTTAAAAATGAAACTGAAATTAAATGTGGAGAATGATGGTGTTAGATTTCAAAGGTGATCGAATTGCTCCTGTATTGTAATGTCGTTAACGCTTTTCTTTTGAATAAATATTTATTTAAGTGAAATAGGTTGGTTTACTTTTAAGTTTAAGTGTTGACCAATAAGGTTGCTTGTTAAGCTATAATTCCTAAGACAGAGAATTTTAACTAGGATTAAATGTCAGGAATTGTAAAAAACTGAGTTTAAATGTGTTTGGCTAAGGCATATGTAAACTTACAACTTCAACTGTACCTCCGCGATGAAACGGTAGCTTCAGTCTCTACTGAAGTCTTTCTTAACAAAATAATAACTCACTTATAAAATCAAATCAATATTTCATTTCAAAACTCGGTAGGTATGGGTTTTGTTCTATTTTTATCGTCTTCTTTTAGCATTTTTCTTCACCAACACTGATAACGTCTCTCCATCTTTCTTCAACTTATCTCCCTCTTTTTTCAACGTCTCTTTCCCAGGCCTCCTGTTAACCAGGTCAACTCTCCCATTTTACAATGAAGCCAATGGTGACTTTAAAACAGTTAAAGAGTTTAATGGTGGTGATAAGAGAAAACTGAGGATGGATCAACAGCATTGAAGTTACTCCACAATACTAACCTAATTGACAAAGTCACCATTGGCCTCATCGTAAAATCTCTGAGCGGTGTCCTTCCTCTCCGGCAACTAAGTTAGAAAGGACACCTGTATCTTTGTAGTGACTGGGTGGATTGATACACCATCCAAAGTGTAATTATTAACTTCACCATAATTACAGGGATATTCTACTGTTGCTTTTTTCATTTGTACCCATCTACTAATAGGTGCCCTTCCTGTGAGGCTTTGGAAAACCTCCCTGGTCTTTATGGTTAAATCTGTGTCAGAATTTCACTGCTCCAGAGGGACCTTACAGATAATTGTATGTTTGGGGTACAGAGATCGTGTAGTCATTAAAAAACATAATTATCGCAACAGTATATGACTTGTTAAGCACATTTTTACTTCTGAAGTTATTTAGGCTTGACATAACAAAGGGGTTGAATACTTGATTCAAAAAATGTCAGCTTTTAATTTTCTATTAATTTGTAAGAAAATGTAAAAAACATATTTCCACTGACAGTGCAGGCCAGTGAAAAAAAATATCTACATTTAATATAATAATACTGTTGTGCTCTAGATGGCGTGGTAGGATTAACTTGACAATGGAAAATGAAGTACTAATACTTTTAGCTATTAATCTAAAGCATGGTAAGCACGGTAATGATATATATATATATATATATATATTTAAACTCAGTTTTTCACAATTCCTGACATTTAATCCTAGCAAAATGTCCCTGTCTTAGGTCAGTTAGGATCACCACTTTTCTTTAGGAATGTAAAATGTCAGAAAATAGTAGAGAGTATTTCAGCTTTTATTTCTTTCATCACTTTCCCAGTGGGTCAGAAGTTTACATACACTCAATTAGTATTTGGTAGCATTGCCTTTAATTTGTTTAAATGACTCGGGCCTAGTCTGTACCGTCATTCATTTCTGGAATCTGGCCAGACCCGGCTGCCAGACCTGGGCCAGCAGTTTTAAATCTGGTATGCCAGAATCAGATGTTTTGTACTACCGTACCTGGGCTGGTTAAAATCACATTTAAAGTAGGGGTGTGACAACATGGCTATGCTCATAGTCATATCCGTACATTTACAGTTGATAGTCAGATTGGACGAAGTTTTTTAACGTGCTATAAAGCCGCAGACTAGGAGCAACACGCGGAGGGGTGTGTGTCCTCAACTTGCAGCTGGCAGACAAATTTGCTTTCACGCATCAGCGTTTCAGATTTTGTCCCCCTTACACTTGCCCCACTTGTTAGATATTATGCACATTGATAGGGTGATAGCAAACGCCCT
>QNTS01004034.1:54087-108103 GCA_003317085.1 Hucho hucho | reverse complement strand
TCTGAATGATTCAGAGGACATCTGAGTGAAAGTGTTGTGGTCAGATGAGACCAAAATGGAGCTCTTTGGCATCAACTCAACTCGCCGTGTTTGGAGGAGGAGGAATGCTGCCTATGACCCCAAGAACACCATGCCCACTGTCAAACATGGAGGTGGAAACATTATGCTTTGGGGGTGTTTTTCTGCTAAGGGGACAGGACAACTTCACCACATCAAAGGGACGATTGACGGGGCCATGTACCGTCAAATCTTGGGTGAGAACCTCCTTCCCTCAGCCAGGGCATTGAAAATAGGTCGTGGATGGGTATTCCAGCATGACAATGACCCAAAACACACGGCCAAGGCAACAAAGGAGTGGCTCAAGAAGAAGCACATTAAGGTCCTGAAGTGGCCTAGCCAGTCTCCAGACCTTAATCCCATAGAAAATCTGTGGAGGGAGCTGAAGGTTCGAGTTGCCAAACGTCAGCCTCGAAACCTTACTACTGACTTGGAGAAGATCTGCAAAGAGGAGTGGGACAAAATCCCTCCTGAGATGTGTGTTAACCTGGTGGCCAACTGCAAGAAACGTCTGTGATTGCTAACAAAGGTTTTGCCACCAAGTACTAAGTCATGTTTTGCAGAGGGGTCAAATACTTATTTCCCTCATTAAAATGCAAATCAATTTATAACATTTTTCACGTGTTTTTCTGGATTTTTTTGTTGTTATTCTGTCTCTCACTGTTCAAATAAACCTACCATTAAAATTATAGACTGATCATTTCTTTGTCAGTGGGCAAACGTACAAAATCAGCAGGGGATCAAATACTTTTTTCCCTCACTGTAGGAGGAAAGTTATTAGAAGTAATGAACCATGATCACACCATGTACAACTGGTTCATTGCTTATACAGTTGTCACGACTTCGACTGAAGTCGGTTCCCCTCCTCGTTCGGGCGGCATTCGGCGGTCGACGTCACCGGTCTTCTAGTCATCACCGATCTACTTTCATTTTCCATTTGTCTTGTGTTGTTTTTCACACACCTGGTTTGCATTCCCCATCATTATCTGTTGTGTATTTAACCCTCTGTTTTCCCCCCATGTCCTTGTGTGTGATTGTTTATTGTGAAGCTGTTTCTTTCCGGCTGGTGCATTTATTATATGCCTCACCTGTTTTGCGTTTGGCATGTTTGTTTGTATTTATGCGTTTAGCGTTTTACATGTATATTTGTTTGAGTAAAGGTTTTTGCTCACTCAGTACTGTTCTCCTGCGCCTGACTTTATGCACCAGCTACACAAGAGCCTGACAACAGTACTTCCGTCGTGAGGTTAGCTTCTCCGTGGATAACAGAGCTATGAGTAATCCGTCTGAGTAATCCTCAAGGTTCACTGTTTATTTTGTTGTTCACATTACTAATTCTGTTATCTAATTTGTGTTCTTTTTTTAAATGCAGGAGTTCGTTTTCAACTCACTCAATATTGTTAGTCTCAATGCTAGGGGTTTGAGAGATCTTACAAAAAGGAAAGCCTTCTTTTTATATTGTAAACGCAGTAATGCAGATTTTGTCCTTCTTCAGGAAACTCATTCAGGTGAAATTGATTTGAAATTTTTGAAATCACAATGGGGAGATATGGCCTATCTCAGTCATGGATCAAATCATTCTGCTGGTGTTTTGACACTTATTCACAAGTTTAAAGGTGACGTTCTAGAATCCACATCTTCACAAGATGGGAGATGGGTCATAGTTACTGTTAAACTTGACAATGCTATGTTCATCATTTGTAATGTATATGGACATAACTCACATGCTCCAAATAAGACCCTTTTTACCCAATTTTCCAGGAAAGTACAGGTTTAAGCAACAAATACTCAGAGGCTTTTCTAGTTATTTCAGGGGATTTTAATGAAACACCTGATGCATCTGTTGATCGTTTTCCTCCTAAAACAAGTCAAAACCCTCAAAATAGCAATATCATCACTACATTATGCAAGGATCTCTGTGTTGATAATGCCTGGCGTTATTTCAATCCGGATGCAAATCTGGACCAACAAAACTATGTCATATAAATCTAGAATAGATTTATTCCTAATTTCCCCCTTTTTGTTCCTAATTTCCCCCTTTAATTTCCCCCTTTCAGATCATCAGTTTGTTACGCGGAGCGAAGGGGGGAACCCAAGAGCGGACTCAGAAGAGGAAGCCGGGATGAATGCATCAAATTGTTTATTGAATACAGAGAAATATGGAGTGCAGAACTGGGGTGGCTCAGATGAGTTGAAAACACAGGAGTGTAGAGTGAGGTTGGAGTTGGTTGAGTCAAACAGGGAAACAGGTCCTGAGAGGAATCCAAGGTAATGGTGGGGAGTGAAATCCAGAGCTAGGTGGTTGGTGGTGAGATGTGGAACAGGAGACAGGAGCCAGAGACAGAGCGGTACTGCAAGGAAAGGACAAAAATGGTGTAAGGCAGGGGAACAAGCAAAGCAGAGCAACAGGATCTTGAGAATAGACAAAAGGCTAGAACTATAACTGACTGAGCAGAGATTACGAGCTGGCAGAGTGGGATTGGCAGGAATGGGTATTTGTAGAGGTCTTGATTTATGGATGAGTTGCAGCTGGTGGGGATCTGCTCTGAATCCAGCACACCTGTCTCCAATCACACAATTAATCAGAGAGGGCGAGGGAGAGAGAGAATACAGGGGGAGAACTGCAGGTCAAGGAAACACCGGACGACCACCAGAGGGCGTAGCAGATGTGACAGTACCCCCCTCTCTACGGACGCCACCTGGCGCACAACCTGTCTGGGTTGTCTGGGTGTGAGGTGTACAAATCCTGTAAGAGGGAGGGATCCAGAATGTGACGACGGGGCACCCAGCAGTGCTCCTCAGGAGCGTATCCTTCCCAGTCCACCAGATACTCCCAACGGCGCACATCCAAAAGCCGCCGGACAGTATAGGCAGGATGGTCGTCGATAAGGCGAGGGGGTGGAGGAGCAGCTGCAGGAGGGGATAGGGGACTAGAGCAGACTGGTTTGCTTAAGGAAACGTGGAAGGTGGGGTGAATCTTGAGAGTGTCTGGGAGTTTGAGATGAACAGCAGAGGGGTTTATGACATGATCAATCTCAAAGGGACCAATGAACCGGGGAGCTAGTTTTTTGGAGACCACCTTCACAGGCAAGTCCTTTGAAGAAAGCCATACCCTTTGGCCTAGAGTGTAGACCAGAGCTGGAGCACTGCGGCGGTTAGCTTTGGATTGGGTCCTGGCGGAGGCACGAAGATGGGCAGCCCAGGCCCTCCTCCAGGTTCGACGACAATGACATATGTGGTCCTGGACTGAGGGCACCGCTACTTCAACCTCTTGGGCAGGGAACAAAGGAGGTTGATAACCAAGAGCACACTCATAGGGAGACATACCAGATGAGGAGTTGATGAGGGTGTTGTGGGCATATTCCACCCAGGGTAGCTGGGCCTTCCAGGAGGAAGGGTTAGCTGAAGTCACACAGCGTATTGCAGTTTCCAACTCCTGGTTGGCCCGCTCGGTCTGACCGTTGGCCTGGGGGTGATATCCAAACGAAAGGCTGACCTTAATACCCAGAGCTGAGCAGAATGCTCTCCATACTTGGGATGTAAACTGGGGTCCTCTGTCAGAAACAATGTCACTAGGGATGCCATGCAGCCGCAAAACATGGGATACCAGCAGGTCCGCAGTCTCCCTGGAGGAAGGAAGCTTGGCGAGGGGAATGAAGTGAGCCACCTTGGAAAATCGTTCAACAATAGTGAGGATGACTGAGTTACCATTAGAAGGGGGAAGCCCAGTGACAAAGTCCAAGGCTATGTGTGACCAAGGGCGACTGGGTATGGGAAGAGGACGAAGCAGACCAAATGTAGGTTTGGTGGAGGTTTTATTTTGTGCACAGACCGAGCAGGCTGCGATGAATTCCCAAGCGTCTCTCTCCACAATTTTTCCTCACAAAGTTATTTTGTGGAATAATTCAGACATAACTGTAAGGAATAAGTCATTGTTCTACCCCAGCTGGCATGAGAGGAATATTGACTTTGTTCTTGATATTTTCGACAAGAGGGATAATATTCTTACATATGAACAATTTATAAC
Organism: Hucho hucho; assembly: GCA_003317085.1. Classification (NCBI taxonomy): domain Eukaryota; kingdom Metazoa; phylum Chordata; class Actinopteri; order Salmoniformes; family Salmonidae; genus Hucho; species Hucho hucho. The sequence continues at coordinate 104,019 of QNTS01004034.1, read as the reverse complement.
ATTGAAAGAGTTTCCAATACCTTTCAGAGAGTTTATCTCCGTGGTCAAAGCCGTTCCCAGTGGTCTAACTACACTAATGAAAACTCATCTTAGCTTTGGTAATGATCACAAAGTTTATCCAGAACTCAGATTGGAAGGTGTGGGCTTACTTGAGAAATCTTGTTGTAATAAATATATAAGACAAATTCTTCATTCACAAAACCAACTTACACCGAGAGGAACATTTTTCTGGAACATGCTTATTCCTGACCTTGTCTGGAAAAATGCATGGTTTAGGCCTTACAAATATTGTATACCAAACAAAGTTAAGGAAGTGACCTTTATAAAGTTTTACATAAGATATATCCATGTAATTCAATGTTATCCAAATATGTGGCTATTGATGATATCTGCGTTTTCTGTGAAAAAGAAGGTGAGAATCTGTCTCACTTGTTCTTTGAATGTAAATTTGTGTCAGAATTTTGGGAAAACCTTGCAAAATACTTATTTAACATAATGAAAACTACCCATGTTTTTGACATGAAATATATAATATGTTACTATTGCAATGATAACAAGACCATTGAAATTATTGTGAATTTTTTTATTCTTGTTGCCATGTACTTTATCCTCTCAGGGATCACTGGGGCGCTAGCGCCCCACTCCCGACACTACCAGGTGAAATGTGAGGCGCCAAATTCAAAATCCAAAAGTTGAATTATTAAACATCCACCAATATACAAGTGTTCCATACTCACCAAAAGCTCTGTTTCTTGGCAATATCACAGCGTTGTCAGATTTCAAAAAGGCTTTACGGCGAAAGCACAACATTTGATTGTTTGAGGGTAGCACCTCACATACTTTTCTCATAGCCATGAATTCATTAGCCAGCGTGGCACACACATAACACATTTCACAGCAAAAACAAATCAATTACCTGTTGAAGAACTTCTGCTGAGGTCTTCCTAAGTGTCCAACGAAGACAATCCATGGTTCTTTTGTTAGAAAAAGTCATGTTTTTTATCCATAAATCTCCATTTGGTTCGCGCGTTATAATCAGAAACTACAGCGTCCACACCTCCATTGAAACGTGACTAGAACTCGTTCAACNTCCTATAGAGTTCCAAAGAGGCACTTCCTTATTCCCTCTTCTTCTCTGCTCTAAAGCATCTATACAGAATCAAAACACTTTCTCGAGACTGTTGACATCCAGAGGAAGCGATAGGTACTGCATTCATATGCCCTTATATGGGCATTTTCATGAGGGAGGGGTTCCAAATGAGGCACTCTGTGAAAACCACTTTCTCCAGGACAGAAATTCCTCGGGGTTTTGCCTGCCATATCCGTTCTGTTTTACTCACAGACAAATGGTTAACAGTTTTACAAAATTCAGAGTGTTTCCTATCCAATAGTACCAAATATGTGCATATCCTATTTTCTGGGCCTGAATGGGAGGCATTTTACTTTGGGCACGCCAGGCTCTCCAAAACGGTCAAGTTGTGCAGTGATCCCTAACAAGTTATACACAAACAAAAATTCCAAAATTCTATACCAAAATTACACATATTTTTGATTAAATTAAATACCTTATTAAAACATTAACTCTAGTGAATAACAACAAGAATAACATTTTCCTGAATCATTATAATACGTTTTTTTTCAGAGTGATTACAATTGCATTAGAATTGTTTATTTTTTTACTACTTCATTAATATTTTTTGTATGATTTAGCATTTTCTCATTAATACCTGTGATCTGTATTTTGATATATACATTTTTTTATGTTTAAAAAAAAAAGTAGGCAGGGATAATTTAAAAGCACTTTGTGAAAACTGCTGATCTCCGGGGGAAAAAAGCCATATATAATTTTGCTTGATTGAATGAAGTGATGTCCACTTCAACCGTCAGGTAGAAAGTAGCAGTGCCAACACTGCCAAGTGGCTGGGATGTCCTCCACTGAGTCCACTGTCCTCTCCATCCCAAACACTCCCACAGTCTATTGTCTGCACAACAGTTCTTTCTGACCACAGTTTGACTGGTTGATCCACCAGACTCTTTGTGCATTTGGGAACAAGATTAAACATTAACTTCATAGAACAGTGAACAACACACTCTTACAGTGCCATTTTCCTATTTTGTTGTGTTATAACCTGTAACTTAACTTGATTTTTATTTGAATTTCATTTTAATGGACATTCATAAAATAGTTCAAATTGGTGAAGTGAAATGAAAAAAATTACTTGTTTAAAAGAATTCTCCAAAATAGCACTCACGTCGTTAGCCATGAAGTGCTTTCAAAGGCTTGTCATGGTTCAACATCATCATCCCGGAAACCCTAGACCTATTCCAATCTTCATACTGCTCCAACAAATCCACGCAATCTCAATCGCACTCAACACTGCCCTTTACCACCTGGACAAAAGGAACACCTACGTGAGAATGCTGTTCATTGACAACAGCTCAGCATTCAATACCATAGTGCCCACAAAGCTAATCACTTAGCTAAAGACCCTCGGACTAAACACCTCCCTCTGCAACTGGATCCTGGACTTCCTGACGGGCCGTTCCCAGGTGGTAAGGAAAGGCAACAACACATCTGCCACGCTGATTCTCAACACCCTCCACTCAGGGGTGCGTGCTTAGTCCACTCCTGTGCTCCCTGTTCACCCACGACTGTGGGGCCAAGCACAACTCCAACACCATCATTAAGTTTTCTGACGACAAAACAGTGGTAGGCCTGATCACTGACAATGACGAGACAGCCTGTATGGAGAAGGTCAGAGACCTGGCAGTGTAGTGCCCATGTCAACATCCTCTACCTCAATGTGAGCAAGACAAAGGAGATGATCGTGGACTACAGGAAACGGAGGGCTGAACAGGCCCTAATTAACATTGACAGGGCTGTAGTGAAGCAGGTCGAGAGTTTCAAGTTCCTCGGTGTCCCCATCACCAACAAACTATCATGATCCAAACACACCAAGACAGTCGTGAAGAGGGCACGACAACACCTTTTCCCCCTCAGGAGATTGAAAAGATTTGGCATGGATCCCTAGATCCTTAAAAAGTTCTACAGCTGCACCATCAAGAGCATCCTGACAGGTTGTATCACTGCCTGGTATGGCAACTGCTCTGTATCCGACCGTTAGAAGCTACAGAGGGTAGTGCGTACGGCCAAGTACATCACTGGGGCCAAGCTTCCTGCATCCAGGACCTAGAAGGCCCAAAAAATTGTCAAAGACTCCAGTCACCCAAGTCATAGACTTTTCTCTCTGCTACCGGACGGCAAGCGGTACCGGAGCGCCAAGTCTAGGTCCAAAAGGTCCTTAACAGCTTCTGCCCCCAAGCCATAAGACTGCTGAACAATTAATCAAATGGCCACCCAGCCTATTGACCCCCCTTTTGTTTTTACACTACTCTACACGCTGTTTATTATCTACGCATAGTCACTTTACCCCTACCTACATGTACAAATGACCTCGACTAACCTGTACCCCCGCACATTGACTCGGTACTGGTGCCGCCTGTATATAGCCACGTTATTGTTATTTTATCGTGTTACTTTTTATTTTATTTTGAAAATATTTTCTTAACTCTTAACGACAAACAATGCATGCAAGGAAGAATTAGGCCAATATTCACTAATAATAAAAACTCAAAGAATAGCAAATATGTTTGGGAAACATTTCAAATGCAGTGACTACTTCTCATATCATTACTTAACAATCTTGATGATAATTGTTTATTATGTTAACATAGTAAATTAATAACTTAATTTTCAAAGTTAGATTTGATTTATTTCACCTTTTTTAATGAACCAGGTAGGAAAGTTGAGAACAAGTTCTCATTTATAACTGTGACCTGGCCAAGATAAAGCAAAGCAGTGCGACAAAAAATGTCACGACTTCAGCCGAAGTTGGTCCCTCTCCTTGCTCAGGTGCTTTTCGGCGGTCGACGTCACCGGCCTTCTAGCCGCCACCGATCCATTATTCATTTGCTGTTGGTTTTGTCTTCCTTTTTCACACATCTGGTTTACATTCCCATGATTACATGTTCCTTATTTAACCCTCTGTTTCCCCCATGTTTTTGTGCGTGATTGTTTTGTTGTATTTTTCTTCCGTGTATTTTCGAGTGTTTGGTTTATTCACTCGTATGTTTATTCTGAGTAAACTTTATGAACACTCATTTTGTTGTCCTGCACCTGACTCTGCCTGCCAGCATCACGGACCTCATTACAGAATCACGCACCACCAATGGAGTCAGCAGGAGCATCCAGTCCTCCTCTACTAGTCGAGGAGCGCATTCAGCAGCATGCGACAATTTTGCAGAGTCTCGGCACAGCAATGGATCACATGCTACAGAATATGGAGCAATGGGAGAGAGGAGGTTTTTCAGCGCCTCTACCATCATCACAACCTCCCACTCCACAACACACACAACTGCCACTCCTCCTTCACCTGGTCCCAGTGGGATTCGACTCGCGCTCCCGAGGGAGTATGATGGGACGGCTGCCGGGTGCCAGGGGTTCCTACTCCAGCTGGAGCTCTACCTGGCGACCGTTCACCCGGCTCCTTCGGGACGCGAGAGTGTGTCCGCCCTCGTCTCCTGTCTATCCGGGAAAGCCCTGGAGTGGGCCAACGCCATATGGGGAGAGGAAGGAGCGGCGTTGGACCACTACCAGGAGTTCACCCGCCGTTTCCGGGCAGTATTTGACCATCCCCCTGAGGGTAGAGCGGCAGGTGAACGCTTGTTCCACCTCAGACAGGGGACGAGGAGCGCACAGGACTTTGCGCTCGAGTTCCGAACCCTGGCCGCCGGCGCGGGATGGAATGACAGGGCCCTGATCGACCATTACAGATGCAGTCTGCACGAGGATGTCTGGCGGGAGCTGGCATGCAGAGACACCACCCTTTCCTTCAACCGGTTGGATAACCTGCTGGCCACCCGTGGACGTCCGGATCGGGGCCTGTCATTTCCATCCCCCAGCACCTCTGCGCCGACGCCTATGGAGCTGGGAGGTACATCGCTTAGGGGGGCCGGAGGAGGGGTCATTCCCTGCACCCTCTGTGGCCACAGAGGGCACACTGCTGGTCGGTGCAGGGGGGTTCTTCAGGGAGTTGAGGCGGCAGGCAGGGCACTATCGGGTCACCCCAGGTGAGTAGGCACCAGAGTCACCCAGAGCTCCCTGTTGCTCACATGTTTTTGTTTGTTGATTTTCCAGATTTTTCCCCACATTCCCAGCATAAGGTGCTAGTCGATTCAGGTGCAGCTGAGAATTGTATTGATCGTTCATTTGCTCATAGTTTAGGGATCCCCATTGTTTCTGTTGGTATGCCCTTCCCTGTGCACGCCTTAGATAGTCGACCATTAGGGTCAGGGATGATTAGGGAGGCTACCGCTCCACTAAGAATGGTTACGCAGGAGGGTCATGAGGAGAGAATCAGTTTATACATCATTGATTCTCCTGCGTTTCCCGTGGTGTTGGGCCTATCATAACCCCATTATTTCATGGCAACAGAGGGCTCTCAAGGGATGGTCACGAGAGTGCTCGGGGAGGTGTGTAGGTGTTTCCATCGGTGTGACTACGGTGGAAAGTCCAGACCAGGTCTCCACCGTGCACATCCCCCCTGAATATGCTGATTTGGCTCTCGCCTTCTGTAAAAAGAAGGCGACTCAATTAGCACCCCATCGACGGGGGGATTGTGCAATAGATCTTCTGGTAGACGCAGCACTTCCCAGGAGTCACGTGTATCCTCTGTCACAGGAGGAGACGGAGGCTATGGAAACATATGTCTCCGAATCTCTGGGGTAGGGATACATTCGTCCCTCCACGTCACCTGCCTCCTCGTGTTTATTTTTTGTGAAGAAGAAGGATGGAGGTCTGCGCTCGTGTATTGACTATCGAGGTATCAATCAGATCACTGTGAGGTACAGCTACCCGCTGCCTCTCATAGCCAGTGCGATCGAGTCAATGCACGGGGTGCGCTTCTTCACAAAATTGGATCTCAGAAGTGCATACAATCTGGTGTGTATCTGGGAGGGGGACGAGTGGAAGACGGCATTTAGTACCACCTCAGGGCACTATGAGTACCTCGTCATGCCGTACGGGTTAATGAATGCTCCATCAGTTTTCCAGGCATTTGTAGACGAGATTTTCCGGGACTTGCTCGGGCAGGGTGTAGTGGTGTATATCGACGACATTCTGATTTACTCCGCTACACGCACCGAGCATGTGTCCCTGGTGCGCAAGGTGTTTGGTCGACTGTTGGAGCATGACCTGTACGTCAAGGCTGAGAAATGTCTGTTTTTCCAACAGTCCGTCTCCTTCTTAGGGTACCGCATTTCCACGTCAGGGGTGGAGATGGAGAGTAACCGCATTTCAGCTGTGCGTAATTGGCCGAATCCCACCACGGTAAAGGAAGTGCAGCGGTTTTTAGGGTTTGCCAACTACTACTGGAGGTTTATCCGGGGCTTTGGTCAGGTAGCGGCTCCCATTACCTCACTGCTGAAGGGGGGACCGGTGCGACTGCAGTGGTCAGCTGAGGCGGACAGGGCTTTTGGTCACCTGAAGGCTCAGTTTACCTCGCCTCCTGTGCTGGCTCATCCGGATCCCTCTTTGGCATTTATCATGGAGGTGGATGCGTCCAAGGCTGGGATAGGAGCTGTGCTGTCTCAGCGCTCGGGTACGACACCTAAACTCCGCCCCTGTGCCTTCTTTTCGAAGAAGCTCAGCTCGTGATGTGGGGGACCGGGAGCTGTTGGCTGTCGTCAGGGCTCTGAAAGTGTGGAGACATTGGCTTGAGGGGGCTAAACACCCTTTTCTCATCTGGACCGACCACCACAATCTGGCGTACATCCGGGCAGCGAGGAGACTGAACACTTGCCAGGCAAGATGGGCCATGTTCTTCACCCATTTTGTTTTCACCCTATCCTACAGACCAGGTTCCCAAAACACTAAGGCAGACGCACTGTCCCGGATGTTCGACACAGAGGAGCGGTCCATAGATCCCACTCCCATACTTCCGGCCTCTTGCCTGGTAGCACCGGTGGTGTGGGAGTTGGACGCGGACATCGAGCGGGCGTTACGTACAGAGCCCACTCCACCTCAGTGTTTAGGCGCTCGGAGGAGACGTGGGAGGCCGCCCATGCGCAACTGCAACGAGACGTGAGGCGGCAGAAGGCGAGCGCCAACCGCCACCGCAGTGAGGCCCCGGTGTTTGCACCGGGGGACAGGGTCTGGCTCTTGACCCGAAACCTGCCCCTCCGCCTGCCCTGCCGGAAGCTGGGTCCGTGGTATGTGGGGCCCTTTAAAGTCCTGAGGAGATTGAACAAGGTTTGTTATAAGTTAGAGCTTCCCCCAGATTACCGTATTAACTCCTCGTTCCATGTGTCTCTCCTCAGGCCGGTGGTGGCTGGTCCACTCCAGGAGTCTGAGGTGCGGGAGGTTCCACCACCTCCTCTGTACATCGAGGGGGCCCCGGCGTATACTGTTCGAGCCATTATGTACTTAAGGCGGAGGGGCAGGGGGCCTCCAGTACCTCGTGGAGTGGGAGGGGTACGGTCCGGAGGAGAGATGCTGGGTGCCGGTGAGAGACATCCTAGACCCTTCATTGCTGTGGGAGTTTCACCGTCTCCATCCAGATCGCCCTGCGCCTCGTCCTCCGGGTCATCCCCCAGGCCGGTGTTGGCGCGCTGCTGGAGCCGCGCGTTAAGGGGGGGGGGGTACTGTCACGACTTCAGCCGAAGTTGGTCCCTCTCCTTGCTCGGGTGGTTTTTTGGAGGTCGATGTCACCGGCCTTCTAGCCGCCATCGATCCATTATTCATTTTCTGTTGGTTTTGTCTTCCTTTTTCACACACCTGGTTTACATTCCCATGATTACATGTTCCTTATTTAACCCTCTGTTTCCTACATGTTCTTGTGCGTGATGTTTTGTTGTATTTTGCTTCCATGTATTTTCGAGTGTTTGGTTTATTCACTCGTATGTTTATTCTGAGTAAACTTTCTGAGTAAACACTCATTTTGTTGTCCTGCGCCTGACTCTGCCTACCGGCATCACGGACATCATTACAAAAACAAAAACACAGAGTTACACATCAACAAATGTACAGTCAATAACTCAAAATAAAATAAAATTTGAAATATATATGTACAGTGTGTGCAAATGTAGAAGAGTAGGGAGGTAGGCAATAAATAGGCCATAGAGTTGAAAATAAATACAATTTAGCATTAATACTGGAGTGATAGATGTGCAGATGATGATGTGCACGTAGAGATACTGGGGTGCAAAAGAGCAAGAGGGTAAGTAATAATATGGTGATGAGGTTTGGCAATATGTACATTGTTATGTCAAGCCGAGCGAGAGAGAGAGAGAGACTCCCTTAAAATCAAGATATAAGGGAGAAATGGAAAATAATAGCAGGAATAAAACCCTGGATGCCAGGGCCTCCTGATAGAAACACATGGCTCCGGGCTGAGGTGTTGTAAGCCTTCTGCGTAGGCACACTGACATTCCTTCCTGATAATCTGGTCATCCATAAAATTAGAATAGCAAATATCCTTCTAAGAGAGATGCATTTTCCTCCTCTATTGTGCCACCATAAAACCTCCCTGTCTGTGACTGAGCGCTGCAAACTTCAATTTAAATTTACAGCGTTGCGAAAGGAGAAGTGATATGCACTCAAACATTTTAATAACCTTTTAAATTACGACTTCAATTTCATTTCATTACTATTTTCCTTAGGGAGTGCAGCCATCACCGGAGAAAGACGGAAATTTAAAAACTGCCTTTATTCTACCACATTTCTCTTCCATTATCCATTACAATTAGGTGTTATTTTTGCTCAAATCCTCACAGAATTAGCTCCTTATACTTGATTCACAAGCCAAAAAATGACAATTTCCAGAAAAGGAAAAATGGTTGTTAAGTGGAATTTAACATTATATATTTGTAACTTTATATAGTCCAAGACTGATAAATTATTATTTTTTAAATATCTTTGGTGAATGTCTGGAACTGAATCAGATCTGTGAAAGAGTCGTTAATTTGGCTCCCTGATTTGTGTTACTGTTAGTACTGCTTTTTGAGCTGCTGACAAAGATTATCTGAAAATAAGTTATAAAAAGATTCTCTGAAGATAGTCATTCCTCACTCCAGGAACAATTGACATTGAGGAGAGAGCCTCATTCTAGTCCACACACATTTTTGTGCAATACTTTTATGTTTTTTGCAGCCCATCTAATGATTTGGTACGCTTGTTTTCAGTTTCATTTGAATCATTTAGCAGATGCTCTTATCCAGACCGATTTACAGTAATGAGTGAACAGATTTTAATTCAAATACTTTTTTTTTGTACTGTCCCCCGTAGGAATCAAATACACAACCCTGCCGCCTGCCAAGCTCTACCAACAGAGCTACACGGGACCTGTTAAAGTCGACGCTCTTCTGTTTTCAAATCCTAGTGCCAGGATTGGTAATTTACTATCTTATATGAGCTTGCTTGCGCTGAGGTGTGAAGGGTGGCAATATCTGAGGTGTGTCCTTAAAACATGTGCCAAAGTGCTAATTTCCCTGGTGGGGATATTTAAGACCAACCAAAAATTGGTCTTAGGGGTAACGTGGTTGGTTATGGCATGGAAGCGCAGCCTATCCACAGTGCCTATATGCACATGGAACAAGAGAAATGTGCTTTTTGTGCTCATAAACCTTGTATTTCCAAATGTAAAAAACATGTGTTTTTTCCCATTTCGTTTACTTTGATTAAAAAACAATCACAGCCTCCCCTCTCAATGAAGGCAGTTTTTTTCCCCCTGCCCAATGCATTTGCCAAGTAGTCAAGACTGTCATACAAGGTTTGGCTCCTGAGTCTGCTTTGAAATAAATCTTTATCACCAAAGCTTTATTAAAGATCAAGTTTGGGAGCACCCCCTTTTTATCTATTTAGGCTATTGTACATTATTTATGCCAGCTCCTGATATTATTTTGGATGTGCATAAAAAACCCTTCGTGTAGGCTATATGTCCATCATGGAATGAGAGATGACATGATCCGATGACACTCTTATTTAGAAACATGTATAAACTACCCTTACCCTACTATATCGAAAGCTTGTTCAACAGCAATGCGTCTGGTGTCTTTCTTATCCTGGCCATTCTTTAGCCAAGTAGGCTATAAAAGGTTTATAAATGGTCTATTCATGAGGCTTCTGCATTACTCCATTCGGCTTGTATCCATCCCCATTTCCAAAGAGCGCCTCTTGTCTGGTTACCAAAGGCACGCTCCTCCAAACATATTCTAATTATTCAGTCCTATAATGCCATTTCAACGGTAGGTCTAGGCTATATCTTGCTTATTGAGTACGTGGCTCACACATATCTACAATTTACAGGAGCCTAGTATTTTTTATTTGAGGAGAAGTGCAATGTGTAAAGGCCTATACTTGTTCAAACCAATTACGACAATGTTGACAGTTATTTTGTTTCTGTGACTGATCTGGTCACCCAACAATACACTTATCTCTTCCTTTCTTACTCCGCCTCTCCCATTTTCACTCTCTGTGTATATACAGAATATGAGGAAAAAGTGTCAGTGGAGCAACTTACAGTACTGAGTGTATACATTTTCAGTGTAATCTTATGTCCATTTGGTAACAATGGGTATCAGGGTCTCTGAGATAGATGCATGTTTTACAATAATGCAAATTTCCATCTTCTAATGGGGAGGAGCAGAAGGTTGGGTCGGACAAGTCTGTGAAAAGGCTACAGAAAAACATTTGTCAGCAGACAGCAACAAAGGGGGGTAGTGTGTATGCATGTGTTTCTATGTGCAGGCTTGTGAGCATGTGTGTGTGTGCATTGTGCATGCGTTTCTGTGGGTGTGTGTGTTTGTGTGGGTGTTTTTCTGTGCGTTGTTCGTCGCTGTTCAGAGACAATTTGTAAGGCCAGCTGTTAAAGGCAGGCCAAAGCCTGCAGAACAGCTGGAGCCTATCCATGATTGATAAACACGGGGCGAGAAGTTAATCTCCCCCTGAATGAAGAGCCCCCACAATGCTCAGCCAGTGTGTAATGCCGATGTGTTGGTAAGTGGGGACTCTGGACATGGCACCGGTCCTCAGCTGGGGAAGTCGAAACGCCAAGACGGGAGGTCAAGACCCAAACGAATTAGCATTTTATGACAAAACAATGCTTTTGTCGCTATTATATAATTGATTTACCTTTCAGGGGAGATCGTTATTGTGGCTTTTTTTGAGGGCTTTAGATAGATCTGCATCAGACGAAGGCATTCACACGCACGCACACACACACAAAGATTTGTAAACACATAGACACACACACACTTATGTTCATTTTGCAATTACCAAGTCAGAATACGTTTAGAGAAGAGATACAGAAATGGTAGGAACTTAGACTTATTGTCAAAGTTCCAACCCAAAAAATAGTAATTATATCCTTTAACCTGCCTTTGTAATAAAACAAATGTATTTCTTTTTGAGCTTACAAATAATGGTCATAATTATTCTTAAAAAGACACAATATGAGGTGCCTGACAGTTTTATTGTCCAATCAAAATGCAGTTATCAAAAAAGTTGGTAAAATAAAACATCTAGCTTAGATTGTAGGATGGCCGGGGTGTTAAGCATATCCCAGTTTAGGTCACATAACAGTACATACTCTGAAGATAATGGGGGGAAATCAATTTGCATATGGAGTTCAAGGCACAACAGGTGGCTGAGGGGGGTGTATAGCAAGCGGCAACTGTGAGGGATTTATTTCTGGAAAGGTGGATTTTTAAAAGTAGAAGCTCGAACTGTTTGGGCAAAGACCTGGATAGCATGACAGTACTCTGCAGACTATCTCTGCAGTAGATTGCGACCCCGCCCCATTTGGCAGTTCTATCTTGGCGGAAAATGTTGTAGTTGGGGATGGAAATTTCTGAATTTTTGGTGGCCTTCCTAAGCCAGTATTCAGACACGGCTATGACATCAGGGTTGGAGGAGTGTGCTAAAGCAGTGAATAAAACAAACTTAGGGAGGAGGCTTCTGGTGTTAACACAAAGGCTTTTACGGTTATAGAAGTCAACAAATGATAGCGCCTGGGGAATAGGTGTGGTACTGGGGGATACAGGGCCTGGGTTAACCTCCTCACCAGAGGAGGAGTAGATCACTGGTCGTCTAGTGCATTGGGGACAGAGAATAAAAGGAGCAGATTTCTGGGTGTGGTAGAATAGATTCAAGGCATAATGTACAGACAACGGTATGGTAGGATGTGATTACAGTGGAGGTAAACCTAGGCGTTGAGTGACGATGAGAGAGGTTTCATCTGTGGTGGGGCCAGGTGAGGTCTCCGCATGTGTGGGGGGTGGGACAAAACAGCTATCTAAGGCAAGGTAAGTGAGACTGAGGGCTCTACAGTGAAATAAAACTAAGGACTAGCCGAGACAGCAGTAGACAAGGCATATTGACATTAGAGAGAGGCATAAAGCAGTCACAGGTGTTGATCAGGAGAGCTAAGACAGCGGGTAAATGGCAATGAATGGGCAGAGCGGGTCAGTTAGGTACATACAGGACCTGAGTTCGAGGCTGGGGCCGACAGATAAACAAAGTGAGGTACGGTATTATTGAAACAGTCCAGGTGGCATCAGCTGTGTAGCCGAGTGATCAGAGAGTCCGAAGAACAGCAAAAGGTGAGTCAGGGAGCCGTTCAGTAGTCAATACTACGCTAGGTGAGTGGGAGACACCCGAAGGGGAGGAAGGAGTAGGTGTCCTTGTAAATAAGAATTTGTTTTTAACTGACTTGCCTAGTTAAACTAAGAGCATAACATTTCTACACCAATTGTAGTCTAATCAATACCCAAATGGAGTAAAAATAAAAATCAAATTGATTTATCAAGACCAGTCCCCATTCTTGTCTCATAGCAGCGCGAAGCGGTGCTAAAATAGTTGTAGGCTATTGCTTCTAACTTCAATATGCTCTTTAAATAAATAAGACCTACACCACTTTTAACAGCACATTACTCAACACTAGTGAGACCCATGTCACCTACGGAATATAAAAAAATATGACGTGACTCTCCGCCAATAATTACATATAGAGTAGCAACGCATTTTGCATTGCAATGCGGTGACTTGGACAGCTGCGCCACTGGCAGGCCCCATCCACAAAGTATCAAAATACAGAGAGGTGTTGGTAAAGGTACATTGTCCTGCTAATAACCCATAATGGGCTATCATAATACTGTACATGGTGTCCAGGTCAGGATAACCAAAACATTTCTTTATTAAAGACTATCAGAAAGAATGTTGGTACTTGTTTATTTTGATCCAAAGCCATGAATGAGTGAGTCACTCAGCTTTATGTAGGTGCCAGGCTATATGACTGTGCCATCATTTGTTAATAATATATCTGTGAGAATATCCAAGGGACTTTTATATAATTCTAAATTAATAATAATAATAATTGCTTTGTTTAAAAATTTATAATATTTTGGAGATTATTTTGTTTTCAGGCCATTCTTGAACATCGGGTGAGATATTGTTACTAATTTGTAAATAAAGCCAGTTTGTTATTTAGAATTATTTAGTTCTGTTTTTAGAGGGAGAGAAACCAAAAACCTACTGTCATCTCATGGGTCTCCGAGTCGAGGCCGGCACAGGTACTGAACTAGGATCTGAAGCAACACAAGTTGCTCTGCTTTGCAGTGTCTTAAACCATAGCGCCACTCAGGCTACGTACAACGTGACTGGTCGGGAGGGGCTTAGACTACTACAGTAAGAGCAAAAAATTCCTGACAAAATAAAATGACAGTTTTAGTACGTAATACTTACAGTGAGGGAAAAAGGTATTTGATCCCCTGCTGATTTTGTACGTTTGCCCACTGACAAAGAAATTATCAGTCTATAATTTTAATGGCAGGTTTAAGAAACGTCTGACCTCTGTGATTGCCAACAAGGGTTTTGCCACCAAGTACTAAGTCATGTTTTTGAGAGGGGTCAAATATTTATTTCCATCATTAAAATGCAAATCAATTTATAAGATTTTTCACATGCGTTTTTCTGGATGTTTTTGTTGTTATTCTGTCTCTCAATGTTCAAATAAACCTACCATTAAAATTATAGACTGATCATTTCTTAGTCAGTGGGCAAACGTACAAATTCAGCAGGGAATCAAATACTTTTTTCCCTCACTGTAAGTTGTGCACAATTATCAGTTTCTATTTAGGTTTATGTCGCCCATTCGTTAGAGACACAGTAGGGCCCAAAAGCATAATCAGTGCTCTAAGTCCCCCTTGCACTGGTCTGGAGCAATGAAGTGGTGACGCAGGGCACCATACTAAACCACAAATTACCTCTAAGTCCCGCAGCATAATCACAAAACTTTTAGTGGAGCAACCACTGTACAGTATGAAGGAAGTTGGAGGTCGTTTCGTGAGCCAATACTAACTAGCATGAGTGCAATGACTGGAAGTCTCCAGGTACGCAAGCATATGCTACTGTATCTGTTATGCTACTGTATCTGCAGACTTCCAGTCATTGCTCTAACGCTAGTCAATATAATTTAGGTGTGGTTTCGATGAGCCTTTCTCAAATGGCCAGCCAAAGACCAGGCAATGGAAAGACAGCGGGAGAAAATGACATATACAGTGGGGAAAAAAAGTATTTAGTCAGCCACCAATTGTGCAAGTTCTCTCACTTAAAAAGATGAGAGAGGCCTGTAATTTTCATCATAGGTACACTTCAACTATGACAGACAAAATGAGGAAAAAAAATCCAGAAAATCACATTGTAGGATTTTTAATGAATTTATTTGCAAATTATGGTGGAAAATAAGTATTGAGATAAACTTTTGTTATTGACCAAATACTTATTTTCCACCATAATTTGCAAATAAATTCATTAAAAATCCTACAATGTGATTTTCTGGATTTTTTTTCTTCATTTTGTCTGTCATAGTTGAAGTGTACCTATGATGAAANGTGTTACTGATGGTAGGCTTTGTTACTTTGGTCCCAGCTCTCTGCAGGTCATTCACTAGGTCCCCCCGTGTGGTTCTGGGATTTTTGCTCACCGTTCTTGTGATCATTTTGACCCCACGGGGTGAGATCTTGCGTGGAGCCCCAGATCGAGGAAGATTATCAGTGGTCTTGTATGTCTTCCATTTCCTAATAATTGCTCCCACAGTTGATTTCTTCAAACCAAGCTGCTTACCTATTGCAGATTCAGTCTTCCCAACCTGGTGCAGGTCTACAATTTTGTTTCTGGTGTCCTTTGACAGCTCTTTGGTCTTGGCCATAGTGGAGTTTGGAGTGTGACTGTTTGAGGTTGTGGACAGGTGTCTTTTATACTGATAACAAGTTCAAACAGGTGCCATTAATACAGGTAACGAGTGGAGGACAGAGGAGCCTCTTAAAGAAGAAGTTACAGGTCTGTGAGAGCCAGAAATCTTGCTTGTTTGTATGTGACCAAATACTTATTTTCCACCATAATTTGCAAATAAATTCATTAAAAATCCTACAATGTGATTTTCTGGATTTTTTTTCTTCATTTTGTCTGTCATAGTTGAAGTGTACCTATGATGAAAATTACAGGCCTCTCTCATCTTTTTAAGTGAGAGAACTTGCACAATTGGTGGCTGACTAAATACTTTTTTTCCCCACTCTATTCCAAAAACTGCTTATAACACAAACTCGGTTTGTGATGTCTATAATGACACAGGGCGAGACCCAGATTCAGACACAGGAGGCAGATGGTTAGAGTCTCTGATATTTATTAGAATACAAGGGGCAGGCAATAGGCAGGTCGAGGACAGGCAGAAGTTCATTAACCAGGTCAGAGTCCGAAAAGTTCAGGGGGGCAGGAAGGCGGGATCAGTGTCAGGGCAGGCAGAACAGGTTGGAGGGCTATAGAAAACAGAGACTAGGAAAAACAGGAGCAGGGAAAAACACGCTGGTAGGCTTGACAAGACGAACTAGCAACAGACAAACAGGCAACACAGGTATAAATACACTGGGGAAAATGGGGAAGATGGGCGACACCTGGAGGGGGGTGGAGACAAAGACAGGTGAAACAGATCAGAGTTGGCACAGGAATAACAACTGATACAGCCAACCTAATAAAACACAGGCTGCTAACCACTCATACAAAGGATCAGACCAAAAAGGTAACAAAACTTTGAATGGGGATCCAATGCTAAGCACGGCCTCTGAGGAGGAATATCAAAATTCCAATGATGGTCTCAGTGCTTCTAGTGTTAAAAGCACTTCCTAAAACAACGATGAGCTTTTAAGTTTTAATGTTAATTAATTCCACTCTTTTTAGCGCTTTTTTCAAGTGTCAATGTGTAATTCAAACCCTTAATTAAAGATACATAATGGTCAAACACATTAACTCATCTACCATGACAGAGTTGGTCATCAACTGCCTTTTGAGAATCTGTAGGCGAGCGAGTAAACTCCCATTGCCATCAATTCTACTTGCTAACATGCAATCATTGGAAAATAAAATTGATGACCTACGATTACGATTATCCTACCAACGGGACATTAAGAACTGTAATATCATATGTTTCACCGAGTTATGGCTGAACCACGACACGGATAATATAGAGCTGGAGGGATTTTCAATACACCGGCAGAACAGAGAAGCTTCATCTGGTAAGACGAGGGGTGGGAGGGGGTGTCTTTTTGTCAATAACAGCTGGTGCGCAATGTCTAATATTAAAGAAGTCTCGAGGTATTGCTTGCCTGAGGTAGAGTACCTTATGATAAGCTGTAGACCACACTATCTACCTATAGAGTTCTCATCTATAATATTCGTAGCCGTCTATTTACCACCACAGACCGATGCTGGCACTAAGACCGCACTCAACCAACTCTACAAGGCCATAAGCAAACAAGAAAACGCTCACCCAGAAGCAGTGCTCTTAGTGACCGGGGACTTTTTTAATGCAGGCAAACTTAAATCAGTTTCACCAAAAAAAATCCAGCATGTCACATGTGCAACCAGAGGAAAAAATATCTGCATCGAGCAAAAGGATAGATCTGCCGCTTTCCAGGAGCGGGATACTTTATTTATTCTTCATTTAACTAGACAAGTCAGTTAAGAACAAATTCTTACTTACAATGATGGCCTACCAGGGAACTGTGGGTTAACTGCATTTGTTCAGGAGCAGAACGACAGATTTTTACCTTGTCAGCTCGGGGATTCGATCCAGTACCCTTTTGGTTACTGGCCCCACGCTCTAACCACTAGGCTACCTACGGACGCCTATAAGAAATCCCGCTATGAACAATAAAACAAGCAAAGTGCTAATAAAGGATTAAGATTGAATCCTACTACACCGGCTCCGATGGGAAACCCAGATGCGAGCTGCCCAGTGACACGAGCCTACCAGACAAGCTAAATGCCTTTTATGCTCGGTTGGAGGGAAGCAAAACTGAAGCATGCACGAGAGCACCACCTGTTCTGGATGACTGTGTGATAATGCTCTCAGTAGCAGATGTGAGCAAGACCTTTAAACAGGTCAACATTCCCAAAGCCAAGGGGCCAGATGGATTACCAGGACGTGTACTCAAAGCATGCCCGGACCAACTGCCAAGTGTCTTCACTGACATTTTCAACCTCTCCCTGACTGAGTCTGTAATACCTAAATGTGCCCAAGGAAGCGAAGGTTACCTGCCTAAATGATTACCGCCCCGTAGCACTCACGTCAGTAGCCATGAAGTGCTTTGAAAGGCTGGTCATGACTCACATCAACAGCATCCTCCCGGATACCCTAGACCCACTACAATTCGAGAGCCCACATCTGCTCTGGATCTACAAAGTATCAAAATACAGATAGATGTTGGTAAAGGTATATTGTCTTGCTAATCGGGCTACAATGCCACCAGCTGTCCATCACTACTGTATATAAAAACACAGCATTGTTTACATTCTTTATTGTATCCACAATGTCACAAATATTTTGTATCCAATTACTTTTAGAGTTTGGGATGAATTTGATTAATATTATGGTGTTTCTATTCCAAAAAAAAACTGAAAAACCCTCTGGGTTTCCATTAGGATGGAACGGAAAATATGGCACTGTGCAATGTGGCAGTCGGGAGTAGGCTACATTACTGGGCTTTTTAGCTAAAGAATCCCTGTGTCGTGCACGGGGGCCAGTCATGTATAGCCGTAATGGAAATTTTGGTGACCTTATTCAACCTTTTCTGCTGCTTTGAGACACGGTTTGATCCCTCCTTGGGGCACTACTTGATTGAGTAAATAAAACACTAAACAATCACAATATACTCAATTATGTATTATTATTCTAATATGTATTCATTATAGAATTGTGTCAGTTATTAATGAGGAACCTTTAAACTGCACTCTTCCTCCCCTCTCTCCCCATCTCTCTATTTTTCAGCTCCAGATGACAAGGGTTGCAGGTCGGCCAACTGCCTTCTGGTCACACATTGTATTCATAGAAATATCCAATAAACCAAAGACATTGTGTAACGCAGGTCAACTAATGTTGAATACTTCGTTACTAGTGAGATTCCAGTAACCAATCATAATATACTATATTGCTATTGATATGTTTAAGTTGACAGCTATTACAAATCAGCTGTCAGAAGCTGTATGACAAGCAGTTTATTTTGAGCCAATCAAAACTCAATATTCTCTTAGCCCCTCTCCTAACCTCACGTTATACACCAGTTGGCTCCAACATGCTGAAAAAAAGAGAGATAGAACGGAATGTGAAGAGCTACTGCAATTCCATGGAAGAAAAACAAAGTTTCAAATTGTTGAGAAGTTGTATAAACCTGAAGAAAAAAAAAGGAGAAGTGGATATTAACATTTAATGTTGAGAGAAATTAGGTAGAACTGATTTAAGTTTCCCTGCATTAAAGTCTCCGGCCACTAGGAGCGCCGCCTCTGGGTGAGCGGTTTTCTGTTTGCTTATTTCCTTATACAGCTGACTGAGTGCGGTCTTAGTGCCAGAATCCGTCTGTGGTGGTAAATAAACAGCCATGAAAAGTATAGCTGAAAACTCTCTAGGAAAATAGTATGTTCTGAATTTTATCACAAGATACTCTACTTCAGCTTTACAAAAAACGCACAGACCACAGGCAATGGATCGTAAAGTAAATCACATTACAATCTATCACCCTCAAGCACGTAGGGAGATCACGAAGATCATGGATACATTAGAACTAGTGGATATATGGAGGCTGAAAAACCCTGACCTAGTGAGATTATACATGGAGGAGGCTTAATCATGCAAGCCATCTTGATTACTTCCTAGTCTCATTCTTGCTGGCATCAAAAGTAAAAAAAAATAAATAATAGGAGACCGAATGCGATCAAACCACCATCTAATTGGCCTCCATATAACATATAACCCCTTATTGTATGGGACACTTTTACATTTACTTTTAGAGGCCATTCAATACAATACTCCTCATTAAAACAAAAGCAGTTTAGGTCAAAAGAGATTAGACTAATAAAATAAATAGAGGAAGTAACAGTGCAGGTAGATGGTAATGGAAACTGTACTATAGAGGCACAACACAGGTTAGAGGAAAAACAAAAATAAATGGAGGTACTTATTCAAGAACGATCAAATGTAATGTATTACAAAAATTAAACGAATTGAATGGAAAATGGGGGAAAATGCAAAAAATGTTTCATGAATCTTCAAAATAGAAATGCTACCAAAAATAATTTATCGAAACTCATTACAAATAATGGAGTTATCCATGATTCAACAAATTATATTTTGAAAGAGGAAGCAAAATAATTTAAGGATATGTTTTCTTTTCAGTCTTCTCCATTTCAACTGAATGGTGTTAAATGTAAGGATTTCTTTCCTAATAATAATAATGTAAAATTAACACATTTACAGAAAGACCGGTGTGAAGGTCAACTTACAGAAGAGGAACTTTGAGGCAATAAAATCTTTTCAGCCTGGAAAAATACCAGGGCTTGATGGTATATCAGTAGAGGGATATCAGACCTTTTTTGATGTACTCAAAGTTCCATTATTAGCATGTTTTAATTACTCCTATAAAAATGGTACACTTTCAGGTACTCATCAAGAAGGTCTGATTTCATTACTGCTAAAACAGGACCCAGGTGGTAAGTCTAAAGATCCAGTCCATTAAAAAAACTGGAAGCATCTGACAGTTAAATGTTGTGATGCGAAATCATGGCGAAATCCATAGCACATACAGTGGCTTAAAGTATTCAACCCCATTGGCATTTTTCCATTTTTACAACCTGGAAATAAAATGAATTTTTTGGGCGGTTTGTATCATTTGATTTACACAACATACTTACCCATTTTAAGACGCACATTTTTTTAAAATTGTGAAACAGACAAGAAATAAGACAAAAAAACAAACAATATGTACACATCAGAACATCTCTAGTTGGTATCCTGATAAGAGCTTGGCAGCCCTAAAGTGTTATAGGTTAGAATGTCTCTTGGCCTCCTCTGCCGGGCTGAACGGCGGCGCAAGGTCCTGGGTGACCCCAATGAATCAGTGTCCACTTCATCATGAGATGATTGAGTCTCTGAGCCCTCAGCCGTTTCCATATTTACCCCTGTCCTCTCCAGGCTCTCTCTGAGGACTGGCTGGCACTCCTTCAAAGTGAGGTTTCTATCAGTCTGACCCCGTTCCTCACTATTATCTGATACTAGCTGTGTGCTACTCTGTCTCCTCTCTTCATCCCCTCGTGGCCTATTGATGAAAACTGGATAAGAATCCTCATCTGAGCTCTCAGACTCAGCGCTCTCCCCATTTTGCTGCTTTTGCTGAGGTGGTTCCCTTCTCCACAGACTACCGGGTGTTTCAACAGGTTCCTTTCCTCAAATGGTAGAGAATTACATGACATGAGCATATTGTGATGTACCCCTCTCGGGTTTGACCTCATAGACAGGGAAGTCATCACCTTTCCTGGTTACCACCACATGTATTTGGTCCCCCCAGTGTGACCTTAGCTTTCCCGGCCCCCCACGTTCTGACATGTTCCTCACCAGTACACGATCTCCTGAGACCAGAACCAAACTCATTTTCTTCCGATCGTAGTAGGCTTTTCCCTTTGCTGTTGATTTCTCCATGTTTCTAATGGCGATGTCATAGACTTCCGCCATCTGTTGCTGCCACTTCTTACCATAATCCTGGTATGATTTCTCCTGTTCCTTTATCTGTAACCCAAAGACAAGGTCAACAGGTAGCAGTGGAGCCCTTCCAAATAGCAGGAAATACGGTGAGAACCCAGTAGCATCACTAGTGGTACAATTATATGCATGAATGACCTTGATCAGATAATCACCCCAGTTGGCCTTTTTCTCTTCATCTTGTGTGCGCAACATTGACAACAGTGTATGGTTAAATCTCTCCACCAGATTCCCCTGTGGATGATATGGAGAGGTTCTGGAATTGGCTATTCCCGTACAGTTCTGCAAGGCTCTGAATAACTGATTTTCAAACTCTCTTCCCTGATCATGAAGGATTTTTGACACAAAGCCAAACTTTGGGAAAAAATAATCGAAAAGCTTTTTTGCTGCAGTTTTCCCTGACTTCCATTTCAGTGTGTAAGTACTTGTAAATCAATACTTGTAAATCAATGTTTTATACTGACTTGGTACCACAACTTGTGTCCTTCTTGCTGTTTTCTTTTGTAATAATCCATCTGGTGAGACGTGGAGCCTGTTCCACTCGTGCAGTAACTGTTTGACTTTGAATGACACTTGTTGACATTCTGGTTTAGGCTTGGTCCTTTGACTTTCAGTTGCAAGATTCTCGATACAGCTGCATCCTTTAACTGAGCCTGCATGAGATCATGTGGAGACAGTCGGTCTGTAACTGTTCCCCCCCACCATTACAGCTCATCTTGCACTGATGGCCTTAGTGTGACCGTGGATATCCACGTTACACCGTCATTCTGTTGTGTCTGAACATTATTGAGTGTTGCTTTTACCATCTCAAGTGAGCGTTTCTCTGTGCAGTCTTCCATGTAATGTTCAGCATGCAAAGGAGAGCGTGACAGAAAGTCTGTGTCGATGTTTACCCTTCCAGGACGATACTTCAGTGTGAGATTAAAGTCAGATAGCGAAGACCGGTGGCATTCAGTCTTGCTGTAGTTAGTATATATGTCAGGGGGTTATTATCACTGTACACTGTCACAGACAGAGCATAAAATAGGTCATCTCGGAACCGCACAGTCACTGCCCATTTGAGGGCCAAGAATTCAAATCAAATCAAATCAAATTGTATTTGTCACATACACATGGTTAGCAGATGTTAATGCGAGTGTAGCGAAATGCTTGTGCTTCTAGTAGTATCTAACAAGTAATCCAAAAATTTCACAACAACTACTTTAAACACACAAGTGTAAAGGAATGAGTACGAGTGAGTACATATAAATATATGGATGAGCGATGGCTGACCGGCATAGGCAAGATGCAGTAGATGGTATAGAGTACAGTATATTCATATGAGATGAGTAATGTAGGACATGTAAACATTATATAAGTGGCATCGTTTAAAGTGTCTAGTGATACATTTATTACATCCACTTTTTAATTATTAAAGTGGCTAGAGATTTGAGTCGATGGCCGAACGGCATAGGCAAGATTCCGTAGATGGTAAAGAGTGCAGTGTATAAATATGAGATGAGTAATGTCGGATATGTAAACATTATATAATTTTTTTTTTAAGTGGCTAGTGATACATTTGATACATCCAATTTTCTATTATTTAAAGTGGCTAGAGATTTAAGTCAGTATGTTGGCAGCAGCAACTCAATGTTAGTGATGGCTGTTTAACAGTCTGATGGCCTTGAGATAGAAGCTGTTTTTCAGTCTCTCGGTCCCAGCTTTGATGCACCTGTACTGACCTCGCCTTCTGGATGACAACGGGTGAACAGGCAATGGCTCGGGTGGTTGTTGTCCTTGATGATCTTTTTGGCCTTCCTGTGACATCGGGTGGGGTAGGTGTCCTGGAGGGCAGGTAATTCCAGTTCCCTGAGTGAAGGTGATAGTTTCTCTCTGCTTGAGTCAGGGTGCAGGAGCCATATCCAATGACTCTCAGTTTGCCACTTTGTCGTTGGTATAACACACCTCCCAATCCCTCTTTTATCCTGCATCAACATGCAGGATACAAGGGTCCTTGAAATCTGTAAAGAAAGCACAGGTGGATTAGTCAGCACACTCACCAAGTGTTCTAATGCTTTCTGGTGAGCATCCTCCCATATAACCTCTTACGGATCGGATCCCGCTACCGGGATCGATTTGACAACATCCGGTGAAATTGCAGAGCGCCAAATTCAAATTACAAAAATAGTAATATTAAACATTCATGAAAATACAAGTGTTGTACACCATTCAAAAGCTTAGAATCTTGGTAATCGAACCGCGTTGTCAGATTTACAAAAGGCTTTACGGCGAAAGCAGAACATTCGATTGTCTGAGGACAGCGCCCCACTTCCAACATATTATTCAAACCAGCACAGGCGTTACAAAATAAAAAATAGCGATAAAATAAATCACTTACCTTTGAAAATCTTCCTCTGTTTGCAATCCCAAGGGTCCCAGGAACACAAAGAATGGTTGTTTTGTTCGATAAAGTCCTTCTTTATATCCCAAAAAGTCTGTTTAGTTGGCGCCATGGAGTTCTGTAATCCAGTCGTTCAACATGCAGACAAAGAAATCCAATAAGTTACCGGTAAAGTTCGTCCAAACAAGTCAAACAATGTTTCTAATTAATCCTCAGGTTGTCAAATATCTAAATAAACGATCATATTTCAGACTGAGAATAGCCTGTTCAATAGGGAAGAGAAATAACGAAGAGCGCGCACCCATTCACACGCGCCGAAACAGTAGTGTCCTTTTCATGAGCCACCTGGAAAAACTACAATTTCTTGTTTGTTTTTCAAAAAAACAAGCCTGAAACCATGTCTAAAGACTGTTGACATCTAGTGGAAGCCATAGGAACTGCAATCTGGGAGCTAATTCCCTGTATAGTCAATAGGAAGTCAATGGCAAGTCTGTGACTTCGGGTTTTTGCCTGCCATATCAGTTCTGTTATACTCACATACATTATTTTAACAGTTTTAGAAACTTTAGAGTGTTTTCTATCCAATAATACCATGATATGCATATCCTAGCTTTTGGGCCTGAGTAATAGGCAGTTTACTTTAGGCACATCAGACAGCCAAAACTCATGATACTGCCCCCTAGCCCAGAGAGGATAACTTTCTGGTGGGGCAGAGCCTGTCCCGACTGCATAGCTACCTTGGTCCTCGCTTCCCGGATGCTGGGGTTGCCGACCTCACTGCTAGTAGTCATAGAGAAATTTAGCATGCTGTGAAACGTTCTGTACATAACCCCTATAGTACCCTAGAAACGCCAGTCATTTCTTCAGCTCTCTCACATTTGTTGGTGGCCTGTTTACCAGTTCTTGCACTGCTACAATTTCTTTAACATCCATTCTGTAACCCTCAGCAGAAATCATGTTTCCTAAATAACAGACCTCATTCTTGAATAGGTCACACTTATCAGCCCTGAGTTTAATACCCCATTTATTTTGCTGCCTGAGTACCTGACGGACATCTTCCACATGTTGTTAAAATGACTGACTAAAAATAAGAACATCATCCAAATATGGTATACAGATTCCATCTGTTATCCCCTTTAAACTTTCCTCCATGCTTCGTTGGAAGGCAGAGGGACTGTTTGATAAGGCCCAAGGGGTGCTGAAGGCAGTGGATTTTCTGGACTCCTCTCCCACAAAGCCTTGATGGTGTGCCTTTCCTTGATCTAAAACTGTAAACCATGTGTTTCCTCCCAAACCATCAA
Organism: Hucho hucho; assembly: GCA_003317085.1. Classification (NCBI taxonomy): domain Eukaryota; kingdom Metazoa; phylum Chordata; class Actinopteri; order Salmoniformes; family Salmonidae; genus Hucho; species Hucho hucho. Next base: position 79,201 of record QNTS01004034.1, on the reverse strand, counting down.
GTATTTCCTGTATACGGGGTATGGGATGCCTGTTTAGAACAGTCTTCTTGTTCAATCCCCTGTAATCAACACAAAGTCTTAAACCCCTATCCTTTTTCCATACTTCCAGAGTTGATGCGTATGACTTCCTGATTAAGTTTTTGTTCAGGAGCCCCTGAAGGTGGCTTTTCACCTCAGCATACAAGGGGCGTGGCACACCGTTGTATCTCTTTGCCACTGGTATGTTATCAGTCAATGTTATCTCCATTCTGAGATTTTCAATACACCCTATGTCCATGTCATCTTTGGCGAAAACAGCTGATTCCTCTCTGAGCATCTGTTTGACTAATTCTTGTTGTTCTTGGCCCAAGTGCTGAACATCTACAGGTGGGTCCCACCACTCTATGTGACCGTTGTCAGGGCCAGGCTCTGGTGGGGATCTGTCCTGAACCTGTGCTACAGTAACCTTTTCTCCACTGGGCACAGGAACCGGGTGACACGCTACTACTCTCTGTAATGTCCCTATCACTGTTTGTCTTGGTAAGATAATGTCATGTTTGGTAGTATTCACTACTGCAATGTCAACTTTTCGAGATGTCCGTTTTGATGTTTTCACGACCTGACTTGGTAGGTCCAGGCCACAGATCACTCTCACGTCCAGTTCAAATAACACAATTTCATCATTGAAGGGGGCCTCTCTTGGGATACAGGGATTAATGAAGTTTGTTTGTCCACCTGGAATGGCAACGTCACGTCTGCCTGCTATAAGCAAGCAATCCTCCGTGTACTCTGAGTGTTGAAGCAGATTGAGTAGAGTCTTTGCCTTCCCCTGTCCTAGTTTAGGTGCATTTCTAAGCATCTTTACTGTATACACCAGCTCCGAGGGCTCCTTGTTACTTTTCGATTTAACTATTTCAATTACGTTAAACCCAATGATTGGTTTCTGCAGACTTTCATTTGTGACTAATATCAGAACCCTAAACTGTTTTCCTGCAATGACCTCAGCTTTGGGATCAAGCAAACTAAAGCAAATGTCCATCCAACCCAGAAAGGGAATTTCAGTGCCATTGGCTGCCCTCAGATCCAGTTTCTCTGTATCGCCCATGATTTCTGCCAGTGGTCTAATTTGTGTGTGTGGCAAATTACGTTTTCTCCATTCTTCACTTATGATGGATACCTGAGCCCCTGTGTCCCATAGTGCTAGGGTATTTACCCCCTCCATATAACACCACACTTGACATTTGTTACCAATGAGCTGTGCTATATTACAATGTCCTGTGGTAGCTGGGGTAGTTGGCCCCCACTCTCTCTGTGTCATGGGACAAGGGGAGTTGTGGTCAGTCTTGCGGGCAGTCTTACATGTAGTTTGGTGCTGTTTCCAATGATCCTGTTGGCACACTTTGGAACAATAGGCAGACGTATGACACAATGAACACAACTTCAACTCTGAGATTCTCTCTACCTTTGCACTGCAGCCACTGCAACACAGGATGGAACTAGATGTATCTGAGGTCACTCCCCGTTCCATGATTGTGACCCCCAGGCGTTTCCCGATGGATGTGCGTTGCCCCTGATCCCACATCCTACTGCCCAATGGCTATCACTGCCACATTTGTAGCAATGATGGCAAGTCTGTTGACCAGTCTCATAATGCAAAAGTTGTTTTCTTTTCTCCCTGTTGGTTGGACTTGGTTTTCTGTTGGAGAGATTCCTAACTGAACTGTCACCCTGGCCCTGCACTGACTGTACTTATCAAATCAAATCAAATTTTATTTGTCACATACACATGGTTAGCAGATGTTAATGCGAGTGTAGCGAAATGCTTGTGCTTCTAGTTCCGACCATGCAGTAGTATCTAACAAGCAATCTAACAATTTCACAACAACTACCTTATACACACAAGTGTAAAGGAATGAATATGAGTATGTACATATAAATATATGGATGAGCGATGGCTGACCGGCATAGGCAAGATGGAGTAGATGGTATAGAGTACAGTATATTCATATGAGATGAGTAATGTAGGACATGTAAACATTATATAAGTGGCATCGTTTAAAGTGGCTAGTGATACATTTATTACATCCACTTTTTAATTATTAAAGTGGCTAGAGATTTGAGTCGATGGCCGAACGGCATAGGCAAGATTCAGTAGATGGTATAGAGTACAGTGTATACATTTGATATGAGTAATGTCGGATATGTAAACATTATATACAAAATTGTTTAAAATGGCTAGTGATACATTTGTTACATACAATTTTCAATTATTTAAAGTGGCTAGAGATTTAAGTCAGTATGTTGGCATCAGCCGCTCAATGTTAGTGATGTCTGTGTAACAGTCTGACGGCCTTGAGATAGAAGCTGTTTTTCAGTCTCTCGGTCCCAGCTTTGATGCACCTGTACTGACCTCGCCTTCTGGATGATAGCGGGGTGAGGCTACCTGACAGGTCAGTTCTTTGATATCTTTATTGCTCGCATCAATTATATTTATTTTGTTTCCGGACTGGGGTCTGTGAGGGCTCTGCCTGTGCACATTCCTCTCCGCTATCCCCGTTATTCTCACTCTGTACTGCGTTCACTCGTGTGGGAAATCCTAGCCTTTTGCATGCGTTCGCTTTCATTGCCCAGGGCAATTTGCATTTTCTCAAGCAACAGTTCATCACTGGTGTTAATATTCTGGAGATGCACTCTCATCTCTGCCCTGACATTATCATTTGTTAATCCTGTAACAACGGCCTGCAGGCATTGACTCTTGACTAACTCTGTGCCATATTTCAGGCCTGATTGGGCACGAGCTGAGGCTGTCTCAGGTCAAAGACTCTTGTGTTGCTTTAGTCATCTTGTGATACAGTTCAGTAGCATACTTCTCTGCATAATGTGTCCTCAAGATGTGCCGTAGTGTGTAGAGTGTCATGTCTGTTTTTCCATCCAGATAACTCCTCATCTTAAGCCCTGGGCTCACAGCTCTGATTACTGATTTTATGATTTCTAATTCATGGTACCCTTTTCTCCGGCCATTTTCAATCTGATGTTCTAGGCTGCTGAAGCTGAGCTTATCTTTTTGATTCTGATCTCCTATCTGTCCAAGGATTTTAAAGTCTTTATAACTGGACATACTCACTCCATTCTCTCTCTGTGGCGGGTGCCTTTCTGGAGCTGAGACCACTTCTCTGCTGGGCTGAGGAGCCCCTCCCTCTTCTTTTCGTTCTGCCGCAGCTCCCGTCTCTCCGCTGGGTTCGCTGTCCACTTGCATCGTTGGCGCCGACTGGCTGGGACTTGTAGGCAGACTTTTCACAGTATCCTCCGAGTCCGATATTCCTTTGATTTCGTCTTTCAGTTGTAGCAGCCAAGACATTCCCTCATCCTCTGATTCCATTAAATCCTCCTTCTCACAGTAATCTTCCATCAATTTGCGCCGCAAAGCGCGATGGCTCTTTCCTTTTACTTCAGAGTCATCTACACCTCCTGTTCCACAACGTACACACAAGTGCCATGAATTGTCCTCAGTTAAAGTACATAAACTCTGTTCGATTTAATCCAACAACGTTTCCCTCTCTTGACTCATACTGTCCTACTCACGTGGCAACAACGACAATGCAGGGAATGGCAAGATAGCTACAATCCGTTAGGTGGTTTGCCTGCTAGCGTTAGCTAGCTAGCTACTCTCCCAATGTCTCTCACTCGTTGTCCGTTCCAGGAATATGGGCCGGTGCTCACATGAAAAAAAATCTCAGTGGTGCCTCCAAATCTGTTACCCTTCCAATGAGCTTATAATATCAACTACAACGAAAAATTACGGTTTACTTCACTTTTAATCATGTCAGCACAGGTAACAGCCATTTACAGTCTTTCTTTAGTTTTTTTCATTCTTCCTCTTCCCAATTCACTTAAACTATATATTTTTGTTTCCCATGGGCTTCACCAGAGTACCCCCTAGTGGCTTGAATACAACTGTATTAAGCCCCTTACATTGGCAGTGCTTGTCTACTGAACAACACAACTGTAGGTGGTCATATAAGCACTACATGACTAGACTGTCTACAAGTTAAGCCCCCCTCATACTTTTCACATCTTTGCTAATAGCCCATCTCAATGCCCCATCATTGACTGAGTGTAACAAAACACCAGCCAGTCTACTTTAACCTTTTTTTGTTTATAAATGAACATGGTGTCATGTATGGTTACACATCTTGTTGATCTGCATTTACTTTAACTATACATTCATGTACATACCTCAATTGGCCCAACCAACCAGTGCTCCCGCACATTGGCTAACCGGGCTATCTGCATTGTGTCCCGCCACCCGCCACCCACCACCCACAAACCCCTCTTTTACGCTACTGCTACTCTCTGTTCATCATACAGTGGGGCAAAAAAGTATTTAGTCAGCCACCAATTGTGCAAGTTCTCTCACTTAAAAAGATGAGAGAGGCCTGTAATTTTCATCATAGGTACACTTCAACTATGACAGACAAAATGAGGAAAAAAAATCCAGAAAATCACATTGTAGGATTTTTAATGAATTTATTTGCAAATTATGGTGGAAAATAAGTATTTGGTCACATACAAACAAGCAAGATTTCTGGCTCTCACAGACCTGTAACTTCTTCTTTAAGAGGCTCCTCTGTCCTCCACTCGTTACCTGTATTAATGGCACCTGTTTGAACTTGTTATCAGTATAAAAGACACCTGTCCACAACCTCAAACAGTCACACTCCAAACTCCACTATGGCCAAGACCAAAGAGCTGTCAAAGGACACCAGAAACAAAATTGTAGACCTGCACCAGGTTGGGAAGACTGAATCTGCAATAGGTAAGCAGCTTGGTTTGAAGAAATCAACTNGTGAGAGCCAGAAATCTTGCTTGTTTGTATGTGACCAAATACTTATTTTCCACCATAATTTGCAAATAAATTCATTAAAAATCCTACAATGTGATTTTCTGGATTTTTTTTCCTCATTTTGTCTGTCATAGTTGAAGTGTACCTATGATGAAAATTACAGGCCTCTCTCATCTTTTTAAGTTGGAGAACTTGCACAATTGGTGGCTGACTAAATACTTTTTTGCCCCACTGTATATGCATAGTCACTTTAACCATATCTACATGTAAATACTACCTCAATCAGCCTGACTAACCGGTGTCTGTATGTAGCCTCGCTACTTTTATAGCCTCACTATTGTATATAGCCTCGATACTGTTATTTTTCACTGTCTTTTTACTGGTGTTTTTATTGTTCACCTAATACCTTTTTTGCTCTATTGGTTAGGACCTGTAAGTAAGCATTTCACTGTAAGGTCTACACCTGTTGTATTCGGCTGTGATGGGTCTCTGACATGTAGGTACGGCAGAGTCAGGCGCAGGACAACAATTGAGAATTCAAACAACTTTACTCAAAAATAACGGTATCGAATACAGGTGGCTAAAAGCCCTGTCCGCCTCAGCTGACCACTGCAGTCGCACCGGCCCCCCCTTCAGCAAAGAGGTAATAGGAGCCGCTACCTGACCAAAGCCCCGGATAAACCTCCGGTAGTAGTTGGCAAACCCTAAGAACCGCTGCACTTCCTTTACCGTGGTTGGAGTCGGCCAATTACGCACGGCTGAAATGCGGTCAATCTCCATCTCCACCCCTGACGTGGAAATGCGGTACCCTAGGAAAGAGACGGACTGCTGGAAGAGCAGACATTTCTCAGCCTTGACGTACAGGTCATGCTCCAACAGTCGACCAAGCACCTTGCGCACCAGGGACACATGCTTGGCGCGTGTAGCGGAGTAACTCAGGACAATCTACAAACAAAAACATGTGAGCAACAGGGGGCTCTGGGTGAGTCTGGTGCCTACTCACCTGGGATGACACGATAGTGCCCTGCCTGCTGCCTCGACTCCCTGAGGAACCCCCCCAGCACCGACCAGCAGTGTGCCCTCTGCTGCCACAGAGGGTGCAGGGAATGGCCTCCCCTCCGGCCCCCCTCAGCGCAGCCCCTCCCAGCTCCATTGGTGCCGGACGTCCACGGGTGGTCAGCAGGGTATCCAGCCTGATGGACATGTCCACCAGCTGGTCGAAGGATAGGGTGGTGTCCCTGCATGCCAGCTCATCCTCGCGCAGACTGCATCTGTAATGGTCGATCAGGGCTCTGTCATTCCATCCCGCTCCGGCGGCCAGGGTGCGGAGCTCCAGTGCAAAGTCCTGTGCGCTCCTCGTCCCCTGCCTGAGTTGGAACAGGCGTTCACCCGCCGCTCTACCCTCAGGTGGATGGTCGAACACTGTCCTGAATCGGCGGGTGAACTCCTCGTAGTGGTCCAACGCCACTCCGTCCTCCCCCCATACGACGTTGGCCCACTCCAGGGCTTTCCCGGATAAGCAGGAGACGAGGGCAGACGCGCTCTCGCATCCCGAGGGAGCCGGGTGAACGGTCGCCAGGTAGAGCTCTAGCTGGAGTAGGAACTCCTGGCACCTGGCAGCCGTTCCATCATACGCCCTCGGGAGCGCGAGCCGAATCCCACTGGGACCAGGTGAAGGAAGGGTGGACAGCTGTGTGGGTTGTGGAGTGGGAGGTTGTGGAGTGGGTGGTTGTGATGAAGGTGGAGGCACTGAAAAACCTCCTCTCTCTCATCGCTCCATACTCTTCAGCACGCGATCCATGGCGGTGCCGAGACTCTGTAACATGGTCGCGTGCTGCTGAAGGCGCTCCTCGACTGGAGGAGGTTGGTGTGCTCCTGCTGACTCCATTTCGGGTGATTGATTCTGTGATGGGTCTCTGACATGTAGGTATGGCGGAGTCAGGCGCAGGACAACAATTGAGTATTCAAACAACTTTACTCAAAAATAACGGTATCGAATACAATACACTTTGTGATAATAATTACCACAATAACACGGACCACAAAACAATGAACAATCAATCACAAAGACATGGGGGGGAACAGAGGTTTAAATAAGGAACATGTAATTAAGTGATTGGGAGTTGAGGCAGCAGGCAGGGCACTATCATCCCAGGTGAGTAGGCACCAGACTCACCCAGAGCCCCCTGTTGCGTCCCTGATTGGAAACCAGGTGTGTGTAATGAAGACAAAAGTAACGGAAAAATGAAATGTGGATCGGCGGTGGCTAGAAGACCGGTGACGTCGACCGCCGAACGCCGCCCGAACAAGGAGAGGGACCAACTTCAGCGGAAGTCGTGACATCGGCGCACGTGACAAATACACTTTGATTTTGATTTGATGTCTTACAAATCCTCATGGTCAGTCTTCATGTCTTTCCAGGAGACGTGCAGTACAAACACATCTTCTGCAAGAGGTCGAAGCAAATGGTGGTGAAGAAAATGTACGTGTCCATGAAAGACTTATCCACCTGGCTGTGGAGCTCAGAAAGGACAAGACGGTGGTCTTCAAGCAGCCAGAGACACAGCACCCCAAACCCAAAATCTCCGCCAACATCGCCAAAGCAGCTGCTATTGCCCAACACAAGACGAGTTTCACCAGCTGATACCACACGGGACGAGACCCGTAATCATCTGCACAATACAAGCGTCACGAAAGTCAAAACAACACAGCACAGGTACTCACACGACCAATGGACATTGTAACAATAATGGACAAGACAATGGTGAACAAAAGGCACACTTATACAATTACTAATCAAGGAAATGGGGACCAGGTGTGCGTAATGACACAGTTCCGGAGGGATCAGTGACATTTATCTTAAGTGCATAACTTCACCGGTGTCATAATTCCGCTCTTTCCCCCTCCCTTATCAGCAGTGGTGTACTTAAGTAAAAATTCTTTCAAGTACTACTAAAGACATTTTTTGGGGTATCTGTACTTTACAATTTATATTTTTGATACTTAAGTATATTTTAGAAATTACATTTACTTTTGATACTTAAGTATATTAAGAACCAAATACTTTTAGACTTTTACTCAAGTAGTGTTTTACTGGGCGACTTTTACTTTTACTTGAGTAACTTTCTATTAAAGGATAGCTAAGGATGCATTATAACTGGTCTTTGATTTGTTTAGGAAAAGTTTATAGGTATATTTGTTCTCTTCACGTTTCAATGGGCAATTCGACATTGGATTTTCTGAACATAATGCGCCAACCAAACTGAGATTTATGGATATAATAAATGACTTTTTCTAACAAAGAACCATTGGATGTCTTCGTTGGACACTTGGGAAGCCCTCAGCAGAGCTTTTGATGACTATGCAACACTTGTATATTGATGAATGTTTAATAATTCAACTTTTGGATTTTGAATTTGGCGCCTTGCGCCCCACAAGTAGTTAACTTCTTAGGGAGCGGCTCCTGAGGTGACGGTTTTGGAGAGTCTGGCGTGCCCAAAGTAAAATGCCTCCCACTCAGGCCCAGAAAATAGGATATGCACATAATTAGTACTATTGGATAGGAAACACTCTAAGAGTGTTAAAATATTGTCTGTGAGTATAACAGAACTGATATAACAGGCGAAAACCCGAGGAATTTCTGTCCTGGAAAAAGTGTTTTTGACACATTGCTTCATTTTGAACCCCTCCCTATTGAAAACAGACATATATGGGAGTAAGATTGCAGTACCTACTGCTTCCACTGGATGTCAACAGTCTCTAGACAATGTTTGATGATGTTTAGTTGCTCTGGATGGTAATAGAAGAAGAATTTAGAACTGGTCATTGGATGTAAACAGAAGAGGATGCGCGTTCACAGGCTTGCTCGCGCACGCTGTGGTTTTTTCCTTTCCTATCGTCCAGTTTATAATCCGGTTGAAATATTATAGTAAATATACATAAAAGTGTTCCTAAGGATACATTATCAATGATGTTTGATTGTTCTTGGACAAGTGTATAGGTATAGGTTGAACGCGTTCTCTTCACGGTTCAATGGACAAGTGGCCGCTGTATTTTATGAACATAACGCACCAACCAAACTGAGATTTATGGATATAATAAATGACTTTTTCTAACAAAAGAACCATTGGATGTCTTCGTTGGACACTTGGGAAGCCCTCAGCAGAAGTTCTTCAAAAAGTAAGGGATTTGTTTTCGCTGTGAAATGTGTTTTGTGTGAAGTGCGATGGTTTATGAATTTATGCTAATGGGTAAATATTGGAGGTGCTACCCTCAAACAATCAAATGTTGTGCTTTCGCCGTAAAGCCTTTTTGAAATCTGACAACGCTGTGATATTGCCAAGAAGCAGAGCTTTTGATGACTATGCAACACTTGTATATTGATGAATGTTTAATAATTCAACTTTTGCATTTTGAATTTGGCGCCTTATATATCACGGGTAGTGTCGGGAGTGGGGCGCCCCACTGCTCCCTAAGTAGTTAATGAATATTAGCGATAATATTTCACTCGGATGGTCACCTATACGTTATATAAGTAAAATAAAGTGGGGCGCGCACCCAGTCTCGCGCCCGAGAAATCTTGTTGACATCTGAGCTCCCTTGACCATTTCCTCTTCCTATCCATTTTGCTTACCCCTATCGCTCCCAGACTCTGTATAGAGACTGCTGACATCTAGTGGAAGCCATAGGTACTGCAGTCTCTGTCCTACATAAAGTTGTATGCAATAAGCACAATGGAGAAGATGCTCATTTACAAAAAAAACTGCAAATCCGGATGGATTTTCCTCGGTTTTCGCCTGCTATATCAATTCTGTTATTCTCACATACATTATTTTAACACTCTTGGAAACTTTTAACACTCCAAAACCGTCACCTATGCAGCAGCTCCCTAAGAAGTTATAGGAAGTGCTTAATTCCAGCTCCCAGGTTGCAGTACCTATGGCTTCCACTAGATGTCAACAGTCTTTAGACAAGGTTTCAAGCGTTTACCTTGATAAATAGGGGAGTAGAAGAAGTTTATCCAAGGAGAGTGAGGAAGTAATTTCTGTCTGTGGCGCGCGCGACCGGGAGCGCACGCCTCGTTTTTTTACTTCTTTATCGCCCAGGTTATTATCCGTGTGAAATATTATAGTTAATATACATAAGTGTACCTAAGGATCGATTAGAAACGCTGTTTGATTTGTTTGGACAAAGTTTATAGGTATATTTTTTGTCTTATATAATGGGCGAGTGGACGGTGGATTTTCTGAACAAACGCGCCAACCAAACGGAGCTTTATGGATATAAAGAGGGACTTTTTCGAACAAAAGGAACATTGATTGTCTTTCTTGGACACTTCGGTTTACCATCAGCAGAAGATCTTCAAAGGTAAGCGATTTATCTTAGCTCTTTTTATGTGTTTTGTGACACCCGCGCTGGTTATGTTTTTATGCTAATGGTGGAAGTACACGGGGCACTGTCCTCAGACAATCAAATGTTATGCTTTCGCCGTGAGATTTCAAAAGCTTAGAATCTTGGCAGAGTGTGCAACACTTGTATTTTCATTAATGTTTTATATTACTACATTTGCATTTTAAATTTGGCGCTCTACATTTTTCCGGATGTTGTCATTGGTGGGGCGCCTGTGACCCACTGCTCCTTAATTATCCCCAAGAGGTTAATTAATTGATTATTCATTCTGATCATGGTAGCATTTTTTACAGTATAATACAATACATTTTACAGTATTGTAATGTTTGTCGTTACACAGTACTTACTTTGATACCATATTTATATTACAGTAGGTGAACTGTAATATGAAATAAAGAATGTTACTTGGCACCGAGATGCCTGTAAGCTACTATCAAATTCACAGTAACCCCTTTGCAGTGTGGGTTTAAATGGGAAGATCAATGGAAAAAAGTTGCAATGATCTAATTCATTACAAATGAAAAGAAAGTACAAAATCAATCTCTGGCCTTGTCCGGGTAAAAGTAAAATTGATAATCCATCTGCTCCCCTTATAGAGAACATGAATAAGTTATCTATATCCCGACATTTGCCAGACCACCTCGCTCTTTTGTGTAAGTACAGATAACATTTGCATACATTCAATACAATGCAGATGATTCACTGGAATAATTTCGATGCTTTGAGTAATCAAACATAATAAGACCTATGGAAAACGGTTGTAGAGTAGTACATGGAATAGACAGCACATGGTGCACATTGAATTACAAAATAGGCCAATCTTGGGACTGACATATAATAGGTATAATTATTTTTGCCTGCTTGAATTAGACACAGGCCCTCACCAATTACAATGCGGAGCAATTGCGATGAGAACAGGTTATTGAAATAATTAAGAATTGGCTCGATAAAAACAATATAATAATACAGGTATATAATAATAAAAACAATAATAATCATCGTAATAATAATCATGATAATAATACATAGCATTTTTAGACACACTTCAAAGCACTTTATTAAAAAAAAACTCAAACAACGAAACTGGACATTTGAGTGAACTATTAGTGATAAAGCATACAACCTCAACTGAGGCATGTGGATAGAATGTTACCTGTAATAGCGACAGGCTGTGAATCAGGCTAATCTTATTTACAATGTTGAGGTTTATTACAGAGTGGCGTAAACAAGGCGTGCTGCGTTTCAGTTCCAACAATCTGGTCTACAAGTAATTACCGACATTCTTGATAATCAATTAAATTATTGCATGAATAGCATTCAGTTATTTGAACAATCACTATAACCTATAGGCAACACGACATGGAAAATAAATTAAGTAATTCGTTTAACTATTTGAAGAGTTTATTTCCAATTATTTTATTTTTTACATGTATTTCTTTTGTACACTTCTTTTTAAAAAATGTAGTTATTTCTTATATTTGACTATGTAAAACCTAGCAGTAGGTCCTTCTAATTATTTCTCAGAGTGAGTCTGATATATAGCATAAAAAAACATGATTCTTTGTCTCTATAAAATGAAACCATTAAGTGAAAAATGTTTAAAAAATACATGTCTGTCATTTAACAACCNGAGAACTTGCACAATTGGTGGCTGACTAAATACTTTTTTTCCCCACTGTATTTCTTATATTTGACTATGTAAAACCTAGCAGTAGGTCCTTCTAATTATTTCTCAGAGTGAGTCTGATATATAGCATAAAAAAACATGATTCTTTGTCTCTATAAAATGAAACCATTAAGTGAAAAATGTTTAAAAAATACATGTCTGTCATTTAACAACCCCATGCCATGATAGTGAAAAAAACACACCAATCTGTTTCCTAATTTCTTTAAACAATTAAAGCTAATTTACCAAAATGTCTGAAAACGGATATATATCGTTTTGGAATGAAAGTCTTCATGTGTAATACTGTAAAACATAGTTTAGGTCATCAAAATGTAGCGCAGGAGCACGTCATTAAAAACCAAATCAACTATATCCCTTAATACAGCCTATAATATGAATTGATCAACTTCCAACTTGCGATGTCACCTCCCTACAGCAGCTGGTGGTTTATCAAGAGATAAAGGAGAGAACGCATTACCGATTGGTGACGTTGCGATGTAACATCACAGTCAACACAAATCAAAGTCTTCAAAAACGGAATAAACGAATTTCATTGGATGTATATCACTGTTCACTTCGTTAACTATGCAATGGACAGACTGGCAACATACAGAAGGCCAGGATAAAGTATTAAGGTTCGACTTTATGGTCCCCAGGATTGCTGCGTGCAAAGAGCAGCGTTCCTCGCTCCATCTCTCCCTCGCTCCATCTCTCTCTCTCTCTCTCTCTCTCTCTCTTTATCTCGCTCTCTTACACCTCAATCCTTCCTCCAGATCTCAATCTCAGAGCTACTAATCGGCCTCTCATTAGCATGTTAGAATGCTAAATACTATACTGTCAGCTGAAGAAAATATGGTTTTGAAAAGATGTCTGTCATATTTGGAATTATCTAGAGATGTCTCAAATGCCAGTCCACAAATATAGGCTATTCTGCCTGTGTTTTTAGATGGACCCACCTATTGCATTTTAGATTTAATTATTTCCTTTTTTTCTATTTACCAAAATAGAAATCAGAAATTAATCTACCTTTTTGGAATGAAGCTTCTGTTCTATGGCAGGGTCTAAGCAGGTTATGGACATACAACAAATGCAAGCCTATTTTACAACGTAAAAAAATACACCGAAACATATGTATGTTCAGGTCCAGTTGGTGATAAAAAAATGGATAAGTCAAGACAAACCGTTTCTTAATTATCACACCATTTGTTTGGCTATTTATCAACAACACGGGACGTCGACTTTGCGGTGCAAAATGATAGGGGGCAGTTCGGGGTGTTATTGGGAAGTGGCAGCAGCTTTAGGGCAAAAGCGCAGCGATGTGTGAAATTACAGCCCATGGTGCTACATATTGTACCAGAAGCACTCCCCAACACGACCTCCTGTTCGGTTCAAAACGTGGACATAAACAATAGCTCACACTGTCTAAATAACAGAAGCCTACTGTACTAATGCTAGTTAGGTTTTGCCACCTGCCAGTATCCTTCTTCCTCCTTAATAATAACAACACTACATAATAATAATACATAAATTGTTTCGATGTTACAATTACACCATACAGTTATTATTATTATTATTGGCCCAGCCATAGTATAGCCTATCAAAGCTGTCGTTGTTATTATTACCAGCCTAATGCCAATGGAGGACTTCCTATATGCATGTAGCTAAAACGAATTATCCTTTACAGGAAAAACCGTTGATGCCCTTGTTGTCTGTTAACTCATTACATACAGTGCCTTGCAAAAGCATTCATCCCCCTTGGCGTTTTTCCTATTTTGTTGCATCACAGCCTGTAATTTAAATGGATTTTTATTTGGATTTCATGTATTGGACATACACAAAATAGTCAAAAGGCCCCAGAGTCTGCAACACCACTAAGCAAGGGGCAACCCCAAGCAAGCGACACCATGAAGACCAAGGAGCTGTCCAAACAGGTCAGGGACAAAGTTGTGGAGAAGTACAGATCAGGGTTGGGTTATAAAAAAAGATCCGAAACATTGAACATTCCACGGAGCGCCATTAAATCCATTATTACATTTTTTAAAGAATATGGCACCACAACAAACCTGCCAAGAGAGGGCCGCCCACCAAAACTCACAGACCAGGCAAGGAGGGAATTAATCAGAGGCAACAAAGAGACCAAAGATAACCCTGAAGGAGCTGCAAAGCTCCATAGGACCACTTTAATTCGTACACTCCACAGAGCTGGGCTTTACGAAAGTGTGGCCAGAAAAAAAGCCATTGCTTAAAGAAAAAAATAAGCAAACACGTTTGGTGTTCGCCAAAAGGCATGTGGGAGACTCCCCAAACATTTGGAAGAGAGTACTCTGGTAATGAAAACGCTATGTCTGGCGCAAACCCAACACCTCTCATCACCCTGAAAACACCATCCCCACAGTGAAGCATGGGGGTGGCAGCATTATGCTGTGGGGATGTTTTTCATCAGCAGGTACTGGGAAACTGGTCAGAATTGAAGGAATGTTGGGAAACCTGATTCAGTCTTCCTAAGATTTGAGACTGGGATGGAGGTTCACCTTCCAGCAGGACAATGACCCTAAGCATACTGCTAAAGCAACACTTGAGTGGTTTAAGGAAAAACATTTAAATGTCTTGGAATGGCCTAGTCAACGCCCAGACCTCAATCCAATTGAGAATCTGTGGTATGACTTAAAGATTGCTGTACACCAACGGAACCCATCCAACTTGAAGGAGCTGGAGCAGTTTTGCCTTGAAGAATGGGCAAAAATTGCAGTGGCTAGATGTGCCAAGCTTATATAGACATACCCCAAGAGACTTGCAGCTGTAATTGCTGCAAACGGTGGCTCTACAAAGTATTGAATTTGCGGGGGGGAATAGTTATGCACGCCCAAGATTTCTTATATCTTGTTTGTGTCACAATAAAAAATATTTGGATCTTCAAAGTGGTAGGCATGGTCTGTAAATCAAAGGATACAAAACCCCAGGTTAATTCCAGGTTGTAAGGCAACAAACTAGGAAAAATTCCAAGGGGGGTGAATACTTTTGCAACCTACTGTACATGCAGCCTGAAAGCACAACCCTCCTCTCTGGAAGGCGGACATGAGGAAACTGCAACATTGCACATCGTCAGTCAGTGCAACTGCATGTGACCCTCTTTTAAGACAAAGTTATCTTATTGTGTTCCTACTCTAATTTTATTAGTCACATGCTTCGTAAACAACAGGTGTAGACTAACAGTGAAATGCTTCCTTATTGGCCCTTCCCAACAATGCAGAGAGAAGGTAAACAGAGAAAAAATAGAAAAGTAATAACACATGATGAATAGTAAAAGTAATAATACACAATAAGTAACGATATCTTCACTATATAGAGTTGAAGTCGGACGTTTACATACACCTTAGGTCTTAGGTCAGTTAGGATCACCACTTTGTTTTAAGAATGTGAAATGTCAGAATAATAGTAGAGAGAATGATTTATTCCAGCTTTTATTTATTTCATCACATTCCCAGTGTGTAAGGAGTTGACATACACTGTCACGACTTCCGCCGAAGGCGGTGCCTCTCCTTGTTCGGGTGGCGTTCGGCAGTCGACGTCACCAGTCTTCTGGCCATCACCGATCCACTTTTCATTTCCAATTTGTTTTGTCTTGTTTCCCCACACACCTGGTTGTCATTCCCTTATTACTTGTCGTTTATTTAACCCTCTGATTCCCCCATGTCTGTGTGTATAATTCCGGCTGTTTCGTGGCAACGGAGGGCTCTCACGGGGTGGTCGCGAGAGTGCTCGGGGAGGTGTTTAGGGGTTTCCATTGGTGCTACCATGGTGGAAAGTCCAGACCAGGTCTCCACCGTGCGCATTCCCCCGAATATGCCGATTTGGCTCTCGCCTTTTCTAAAACTAAGGCGACTCAATTACCACCCCATCGAGAGGGGGATTGTGCGATAAATCCCCTGGTAGACGCCGTACTTCCCAGGAGTCACATGTATCCCCTGTCGCAGGTGGAGACGGCGGCTATGGAAACATATGTCTCCGAATCCCTGCGTCAGGGGTACATTCGGCCCTCCACTTCACCCTCCTCCTCAAGTTTCTATTTTGTGAAGAAGAAAAAGGGAGGTCTGCGCCCGTGTATTGACTATAGAAGTATCAACCAGATCACTGTGAGGTACAGTTACCCGCTACCTCTCATAGCCAGTGCAATTGAATCAATGCACGGGGCGCGCTTCTTCACCAAATTAGATCTCAGGAGCGCTTACAACCTGGTGCGTATCCGAGAGGGAGACGAGTGGAAGACGGCATTCAGTACCACCTCAGGGCATTATGAGTACCTCGTAATGCCGTACGGGTTGATGAATGCTCCATCAGTCTTCCAGGCCTTTGTAGACAAGATTTTTAGGGACCTGCACGGGCAGGGTGTAGTGGTGTATATTGATGACATACTCCACTACACGCGCCGAGCATGTGTCCCTGGTGCGCAAGGTGCTTGGTCGACTGTTGGAGCATGACCTGTACGTCTAGGGCCGTACGTAATTGGCCACCACGGTAAAGGAGGTGCAGCGGTTTCTAGGGTTTGCCAACTACTACCGGAGATTATTCTGGGTTTTGGTCAGGTAGCGGCTCCCATTACCTCACTGCTGAAGGGGGGACTGGTGCATTTGCAGTGGTTGGCTGAGGCGGACAGGGCTTTTGGTCACCTGAGGGCTCTGTTTACCTCGGCTCCCGTGCTGGCTCATCCGGAAGCCTCTTTGGCGTTCATAGTGGAGGTGGACGCGTCCGAGGCTGGGATAGGAGCCATGCTCTCTCAGCACACGGGGACGCCACCTAAGCTCCGCCCCTGTGCCTTCTTCTCGAAGAAACTCAGCCCGCGGAGCAAAACTATGACGTGGGGGACCGGGAGCTGTTGGCTGTCATCAAGGCTTTAAAGGCGGGGAGACATTGGCTTGAGGGGGCTAAACACCCTTTTCTCATCTGGACTGACCACCGCAATCTGGAGTACATCCGGGCAGCGAGGAGACTGAACCCTCGCCAGGCAAGGTGGGCCATGTTTTTCACCCGTTTTGTTTTCACCCTGTCCTACAGACCAGGTTCCCAGAACGCTAAGGCAGACGCACTGTTCCAGATGTATGACACAGAGGTGCGGCTCTGGTCGTTGTGGATCGTTTCTCGAAGTCTGCCGTCTCCTCCCTCTGCCCAGTCTCCCTACGGCCCTACAGACTGCGAAGGCCTTGTTCACACACGTCTTCCGGCACTAAGGGGTGCCTGAGGATATAGTGTCTGATCGGGGTCCCCAGTTCACTTTGGGGGTCTGGAAGGCGTTCATGGAACGTCTGGGGGTCTCGATCAGCCTTACCTTGGGTTTTCACCCCGAGAGTAACGGGCAGGTGGAGAGAGTGAACCAGGATGTGGGTAGGTTTCTGAGGTTGTATTGCCAGGACCGGCAGGAGGAGTGGGTGGCGTTCGTGCCCTGGGCAGAGATGGCACAGAACTTGATCCGCCACTCCTCCACTAACCTCTCCCCCTTCCAGTGTGTATTGGGGTACCAGCCGGTTCTGTCGCCTTGGCATCAGAGTCAGACCGAGGCTCCTGCGGTGGACGACTGGTTCAGGCGCACGGAGGAGACATGGGACGCCGCTCATGTTCACCTCCAGCGGGCCGTGCTGCGCCAGAAAGTTACCGCAGTGAGGCCCCGGTGTTCGCACCGGGGGACAGGGTCTGGCTCTTGACCCGAAACCTGCCCCTCTGCCTGCCCTGCTGGAAGCTGGGCCCGCGGTTTGTGGGTTCATTTAAAGTCCTGAGGAGACTGAACGAGGTCAGTTACCGGTTACAGCTTTCCCCCGATTATCGTATTAACCCCTTGTTCCATGTGTCTCTCCTCAGGCCAGTGGTGGCTAGTCCGCTCCAGGAGTCTGAGGTGCGGGAGGTTCCTCCGCCCCCTCTGGACATCGAGGGGGTCCCGGCGTATTCAGTTCACTCCATACTGGATTCGAGGCATCGGGCGAGGGGCCTTCAGTATCTCGTGGAGTGGGAGGGGTGCGGTCCGGAGGAGAGATGCTGGGTTCCGGTGGAGGATGTGTTGGACCCTTCAATGCTGCGGGAGTTCCACCATCTCCGTCCGGATCGCCCTGCACCTCGCCCTCCGGGTCGTCCCCGAGGCCGGGGCTGCGCGTCAAGGGGGGGGGAGGCGTTGTTCAGGAGGCGTTCGGCAGTCTACGTCACCAGTCTTCTAGTCATCACCGATCCACTTTTCATTTTCCATTTGTTTTGTCTTGTTTCCCCACACACCTGGTTGTCATTCCCTTATTACTTGTCGTTTATTTAACCCTCTGGTTCCCCCATGTCTGTGTGTGTGTAATTGTTTATTCGGTGGTACGGTTCCGGCTGGTTTGCGCCGTATTTCGTATTGTTGTACTTGGTGCTGCCGCACTTGTTTTCTGTGGGCATTTGTTTTGTGGATCTATTGCGTTCGTTGGTTTACTGTGCCTCAGTAAAGTGCTTTTGTCCACTCATCTCTTCTCTTCTGCGCCTGACTCTCACGCACCAGCTACACACACCGCCTTGACATACACTCGATTAGCATTTGGTAGCATTGCCTTTAAATTGTTTAACTTGGGTCAAACGTTTCGGGTAGCCTTCCACAAGCTTCCCACAATAAGTTGGGTGAATTTTGACCCATTCCTCCTGACAGAGCTGGTGTAACTCTCAGGTTTGTAGGCCTCCTTACTCACAAACGCTTTTTCAGTTCTGCCCACAAATTTCTATGGGATTGAGGTCAGGGCTTTGTGATGGCCACTCCAATACCTTGACTTTGTTGTCCTTAAGCCATTTTGCCACAACTTAGGAATTATGCTTGTGGTCATTGTCCATTTGGAAGACCCATTTGCAAGCAAGCTTTAACTTCCTGACTGATGTCCTGAGATGTTGCTTCAATATATCCACATAATTTTCCTGCCTCGTGATGCCATCTATTTTGTGAAGTGCACCAGTCCCTCCTGCAGCAAAGCACCCCCACAACATGATGCTGCCACCCCCGTGAGTCACGGTTGGGATGGTGTTCTTCGGCTTGCAAGCCTCCCCCTTTTTCCTTCAAACATAATGATGGTCATTATGGCCAAACAGTTCTATTTTTGTTTCATCAGACTAGAGGACATTTCACCAAAAAGTATGATCTTTGTCCCCATGTGCAGTTGCAAACCGTAGTCTGGCTTTTTTTATGGCAGTTTTGGAGCAGTGGCTTCTTCCTTGCTGAGAAGCCTTTCAAGTTATGTCGATATAGGACTCGTTTTACTGTGGACATAGATACTTTTGTAACTGTTTCCTTCAGCATCTTCACAAGGTCCTTTGCTGATGTTCTGAGATTGATTTGCACTTTTCGCACCAAAGTACGTTCATCTCTAGGAGACAGAACGCGTCTTCTTCCTAGGCGGTATGACGGCTGCGTTGTCCCATGGTGTTTATACTTTCGTACTATTGTTTGTACAGATGAACGTGGTACCTTCAGGCATTTGGAAATTGCTCCCAAGGATGAACCAGACTTGTGGAGGTCAACAATTTCTTTTGATTTTCCCATTATGTCAAGCAAAGAGGCACTGAGTTTGACGGTAGGCCTTGAAATACATACACAGGTACACCTTCAATTGACTCAAATGATGTAAATTAGCCTATCAGAAGCTTCAAAAGCCATGACGGAATTTTCCAAGCTGTATAAAGGCACAGTCAACATAGTGTCTGTAAACGTCTGACCCACTGGAATTGTGATACAGTGAATTATATGTGAAATAATCTGTCTGTAAACAATTGTTGGAAAAATTACTTGTGTCATAAACACAGTTGATGTCCTAACCAACTTGCCAAAACTATAGTTTGTTAACAAGAAATTTGTGGAGTGGTTGAAAAACGAGTTTTAATGACTCCAACATAAGTGTATGTAAACTTCGACTTCAACTGTATACAATCGCTAACAGTTCCGAATCAATGTGCAGGAGTGTGAGGTAATTGAGGTAGATATGTACATATAACTAGGAATGAAGTGACTAGGCAACAGGATAGATAACAAACAGTAGCAATAGTGTATGTGATGAGTCAAAAAAGTTTGCGCAAAAAGGGTAAATGCAGATAGTCCAGGTAGCTATTTGGTTAACTATTTAACTAACTGTTTAGCAGTCTTATGGCTTGGGGGTAGAAGCTGTTCAGGATCCTGTTTGTTCCAGACTTGATGCATTGGTACTGCTTGCCTTGTGGTAGCAGAGAGAACAGTCTTTGACTTGGGTGGCTGGAGTCTTTTGACAATCTATAGCTGCAGTGGGTAGGCTGAAGTTGCAAATTAGTCATTCGTTTAGAAACACAACTGTTGTCAAAATGTAGGCCTAGTCTACTCAAAAATGTTGTTCAGGCCTATGTTCCTTTAAGATATTCTGCCAAGAATAAAGACCAAAGGAAACATAGTTTTGCATAGAATTGCATATATGTCTGAGCTAAACATTTTAGTGGGCAACATTGGAATTGTCTTTTAACACTGTGTTAATCCATATCCATAACGCTCAGCCTATGAACAATGCTGGGGAGTATGGTAAAAGCCACCAGCATATTAAAAATAGATGCTCCATCTACAGAGCTACAGAGGGATTATCTGGTTAAATACACTAACGGAAAACTGTCGTTTATACGATATGGGGTATTATCAACAATAAAATACTCTGAAACGTTTTACTGCAGCATGCTGTAAATTATGGTGCATTGTGGGAAAACGTTGTGTGCGGGAGAGAATTGCTGTATTTCGAATGGTACTGTAATTCAGCTCCACAGATACAGTACCCTACCGCATCTTTGGAGCGCCAAAAACCTTTTGGCCACAAGTGCGTTCATGGTATTGTTGTTTCTGGCTCATGAACATATTTTGAGGCGTGCCTTGTATGAGGCTATATGTGACCCGATTCAGGAAACTAGGAGTATGTCACAAGTCACGACTTCACAGGACAGGCGCTTGAACGTAAAAAAAAATTTTTTTATTAAAATGTGTTTTTTGGTACAAATTCCTTCTCAAACGTGAACTTTCTTGTGCCTAAAAAACAAACTTGTATGCTATCTGTAAATACGAATAAAATTGTTAAATTACGAGCCTTGTTGGTTTAGCCACAGACAAAGAGAGCGACCTTCCCACTAGTCATGATTGGCTGAGATAATGAGAGGGCTGGACATGCTGAGAGAGGAGTTCAGATTGGTCAGCCATAGAAGGCTTCTGTCGATTTGAGCTCGTCAGTCTGTGTTGGTAATCCTGTTGAACACGGCTTTAAAAAAAAATTATTGTGTAGTTGAGCTGCGTAAGTGTTGCTCTCCACTTTCTGGAGAATCGAGTTTTGAAATCAGTGGAATTAGAATATTATAGTTAAAGAGATGGGGAAAACACCAGTCTCCGGATTACATCTTCAAACTAAGGGCAACCGTGGCATGGCATTCCTGACAGGGATATGCGTCCATCATGCATTTTCAGATATTACATGTTTTCTGATTTTGACAAAGTGGTTTGATTTCAAGCTAAAGCTAGCTAATGTTAGCTGGCTGGCTCCCAAGCTGATTTTATTATTCGTTTCACAGAGCCGTTTCCTGTTCTATTTAGAGCCTAATGTTAGCTAGCTAACATTGAACATCGTTGGTTAGCTCCCAACACTGTGGCATTGTTGGCACTGTTCATTGTTGTTTAACTAGTTAACATTATCTGTCTGGCTTGCTAGCTAACGTTACGTGACGTGTGTGAACTTACACTTGGTTTACCTAGCTGGGTACATTGTTTACCTAGCTAGCTATATGTCTTAAGCTAAAGTGTACTGTTAGCTAGCTAATGTTAGCTGGCTGGCTCCCAAGCTGACGTTATTATTTGTTTCCCAGAGACGTTTGCTGTTCTAGTTAGAGCCTAATGTTAGCTAGCTAACGTTGAACACGGTTGGTTAGCTCCCAGCACTCTGTGGCATTGTTTGCGCTGTTCATTGTCGTTTAACTAGCTAACATTAGCTGGCTGGCTCGTTACGTGACGTGTGTCCAACACCGGTTGAATATGGCCGGTGTCAGTAAAAAAGCGTAATGAAATTGTTGCCAGCAGATCTGGTTAGGCTGGTTAAGTGGGCTTTCCTAGAACGAAACGAGATGGGTGGGGCTAAAGGGTGTGAATGATGCTGAATGGGTGTAGACAAAGAAGAACTCTTCACTAGATAGCGAAACATTCAATGGGGATTTTCTCAAAAGTGAGTTTACAAGTTGATCAACTTTCAAAGCAGAATTACTTTCCCATTGTTCCTCAAATGCAGTGTATGATATACCATTTTGTAGCTCTGAGTCTCTACTTTTATCTAATGTAAAAAAAACACAATTTAAAATGTTGCTACATAAGACCGAATCCAGGTGGTGAGTCATATTTGTTGCATCCATGAGTGAGAACGCTGTACCAATTATTCTCATACGTGGTTATAGTGCACTATCAAATAAAATGGATAGGAGACAGATTGGAGTGCCAGCAAGTATAAAATATTAAATGGTTGTGCATTTTGCCATGTTGTTTTGCCCTGTAGTTGCTGACAGTTTGGAAGCATTTGTTAAGGCCTCTAGAAGTGACACCAAATATTCATTAATATGCTGTAATGGGTGAACACTTTACCTAGCAGCCAACCTGCTTGCACTAATCCCTTGTAAACTACTGTGAAATACATACAAACCCCTGCCCTAAATACATTTAATTAATCCATTCATTCATTCCGATTAGGTAGCATTTACTTTTTTACAGTATAATGTCAAACATTTTTATAACTAACCCAAGATAGACCAGAGCCTGTTGTTTCCAATGGGAGCAAATTAATCATAGTGGGCAGAACAAGTAAGGAAGTGGGCAGAGCCAAGCACGAGCTAGTGAGATCCTATTGGCGTGTTCTAGCATTTATTTTCATATTTCCTTTAGGGAACGCCTACTATGTGATGTCTGTGTGTGCAATAACTCAATTCACACTTGCACTCCTTCTAAACAATGCCATTTTTGGAAACTTAGGAAAAGGTTAAGGTCCACTCTGTTTGTTACAGATTTTATACTGAACAAAAATATAAACGGAACATCTAAAGTCTTGGTCCCATGTTTCATGAGCAGATATAAAAGATCCCAGAAATGTTCCATATGCACAAAAAGCTTATTTCTCTCAAATTTTGTGCACGAATTTGTTCACATTGTGTTTAGCTTGCATTTCTACTTTGCCAAGAAAATCTATCCACCTGACAGGTGTGGCATATCAAGAAGCTGATTAAACAGCATGATCATTACACAGGTGGACCTTGTGCTGGGGACAATAAAAGGCTACTCTAAAATGTGCAGTTTTGTCACACAACACAATGCCACAGATGTCTCAAGTTTAATGGAGCGTGCAATTGGCATGCTGACTGCAGGAATGTCCATCACAGCTGTTGCCAGAGAGTTGAATGTTCATTTCCTCTACCATAAGCCACCTCCAACGTCATTTTAGAGAATTTGGCAGTACGTCCAACCAGCCTCACAACCGCAGATGACGTGTAACCACGCCAGCTCAGGACCTCCGTTTCCAGCTTCTTTACCTGCGGGATCGTCTGAGACCAGACACCCGGACAGCTGATGAAATTGAGGAGTATTTCTGTCTGTAATGAAGCCCTTTTGTGGGGAAAAACTCATTCAGATTGGCTGGGCCTGGCTCCCCAGTGGGTGGGCCTGGCTCCCCAGTGGGTGGGCCTGGCTCCCTAGTGAGTGGGCCAATGCCCTCCCAGGCCCACTCATGGCTGTGCCTCTGCCCAGTAATGTGAAATCCATTGATTAGGGCCAAATTAATTTATTTCAATTGACTGATTTTCTTATTTGAACTGTAACTCAGTAAAATCTTTGAACTTGTTGCATGCTGCGTTTATATTTTTGTTCAGTATAGTTTTGGAAACAAAAAACTGTATGGAGATCAAATGTTTCATCGATGACAAAATAAGCAGAATATCTGCCAAAATCCATCTCGCTCCATCTTTTCCCAATGCCGGCCACTGGGCTTTCTCTCATCACCATATTTTGTAGTGAGTGGAAACGCCAACCAGATGCTTCACATTTATACATCCAGCGAAATATCTGGCTCATTGTTCTATCGGTGATAATGCAGCCAATTTGATGGTATTGTACTGTGTGTCATTACACAGTACTTGCTTTGATACTGTATTTATATTACAGTAGGTGCACTGTAATATGAAATACATTATTTTACTTGGCACAGAGCTGCCTGTAAGCTACTGTCAAATTCACGGTAACCCTTTACAGTGTACAAGCACAAACCAAATTTTACTGTAAATACACCTTGTCCCTTGGAGAGATGACCAGCCACCATTATAATTCAGAGGCTAATACCATCAAACCCAGAGTCAAAAAGAATGGCCACTGTCTAAGCTTTGGCTCCTCAGAAGTTTCAAGTAATTAACTTTAGTCTATTGATGTACCCATGCGGCAATCTAATTAACATAATAAAAAAATCCCCATCAAAATCCATCAGTTTAAGCTAGAGATATACAGTGGGGCAAAAAAGTATTTAGTCAGCCACCAATTGTGCAAGTTCTCTCACTTAAAAAGATGAGAGAGGCCTGTAATTTTCATCATAGGTACACTTCAACTATGACAGACAAAATGAGGAAAACAAATCCAGAAAATCACTGTCACGATCTTCGTAATGGACAGACCAAGACGCAGCAATGCTTCCAGAATACATTTTAATAAGAACGTACTGGGTACAAAACAGAAAGTAACAAAGATCGTGAACGTAACAAAGACAAGCTAAGTACAAACAATAACCCACGAACCTAGAGTGAAACCTACAGAAATAAATATGGTTCCCAATTAGAGACAACGACACCCAGCTGCCTCTAATTGGGAACCATACCCCAACATAGAACTGTGACACCTAGAACAGACAACCCTACACCAAAACGAAACCAAAACGCTCCAGCCTGACATCTCAGCCTGGGCGTTACAGTACCCCCCCCCAAAGGCGCGGACTCCGGACGCGCCCAAAAGTCTGTGGGGGGGGTCTGCGGGTGGGTCCCTTCGTCCCAGGTGGGGGCTCCGGTGCTGGCCGTGCTGGTCTGAAGTCACGCACCGGACGCCCTGGACCATTTCCTGGAACTCTGGTGCGTGGAGCAGAAGCTGGGCGTACTGGACTCATGATGCTCGCGGAAACTCTGGTGCGTGGAGCAGGAACTGGCAGTACCGGACT
>QNTS01004034.1:29102-52860 GCA_003317085.1 Hucho hucho | reverse complement strand
TACAAAACAGAAAGTAACGAAGATCGTGAACGTAACAAAGACAAGCTAAGTACAAACAATAACCCACGAACCTAGAGTGAAACCTACAGAAATAAATATGGTTCCCAATTAGAGACAACGACACCCAGCTGCCTCTAATTGGGAACCATACCCCAACATAGAACTGTGACACCTAGAACAGACAACCCTACACCAAAACGAAACCAAAACGCTCCAGCCTGACATCTCGGCCTGGGCGTTACAATCACATTGTAGGATTTTTAATGAATTTATTTGCAAATTATGGTGGAAAATAAGTATTTGGTCACATACAAACAAGCAAGATTTCTGGCTCTCACAGACCTGTAACTTCTTCTTTAAGAGGCTCCTCTGTCCTCCACTCGTTACCTGTATTAATGGCACCTGTTTGAACTTGTTATCAGTATAAAAGACACCTGTCCACAACCTCAAACAGTCACACTCCAAACTCCACTATGGCCAAGACCAAAGAGCTGTCAAAGGACACCAGAAACAAAATTGTAGACCTGCACCAGGTTGGGAAGACTGAATCTGCAATAGGTAAGCAGCTTGGTTTGAAGAAATCAACTGTGGGAGCAATTATTAGGAAATGGAAGACATACAAGACCACTGATAATCTTCCTCGATCTGGGGCTCCACGCAAGATCTCACCCCGTGGGGTCAAAATGATCACAAGAACGGTGAGCAAAAATCCCAGAACCACACGGGGGGACCTAGTGAATGACCTGCAGAGAGCTGGGACCAAAGTAACAAAGCCTACCATCAGTAACACACTACGCCGCCAGGGACTCAAATCCTGCAGTGCCAGACGTGTCCCCCTGCTTAAGCCAGTACATGTTCAGGCCCGTCTGAAGTTTGCTAGAGAGCATTTGGATGATCCAGATGAGGATTGGGAGAATGTCATATGGTCAGATGAAACCAAAATAGAACTTTTTGGTAAAAACTCAACTCGTCGTGTTTGGAGGACAAAGAATGCTGAGTTGCATCCAAAGAACACCATACCTACTGTGAAGCATGGGGGTGGAAACATCATGCTTTGGGGCTGTTTTTCTGCAAAGGGACCAGGACGACTGATCCGTGTAAAGGAAAGAATGAATGGGGCCATGTATCGTGAGATTTTGAGTGAAAACCTCCTTCCATCAGCAAGGGCATTGAAGATGAAACGTGGCTGGGTCTTTCAGCATGACAATGATCCCAAACACACCGCCCGGGCAACGAAGGAGTGGCTTCGTAAGAAGCATTTCAAGGTCCTGGAGTGGCCTAGCCAGTCTCCAGATCTCAACCCCATAGAAAATCTTTGGAGGGAGTTGAAAGTCCGTGTTGCCCAGCGACAGCCCCAAAACATCACTGCTCTAGAGGAGATCTGCATGGAGGAATGGGCCAAAATACCAGCAACAGTGTGTGAAAACCTTGTGAAGACTTACAGAAAACGTTTGACCTCTGTCATTGCCAACAAAGGGTATATAACAAAGTATTGAGATAAACTTTTGTTATTGACCAAATTCTTATTTTCCACCATAATTTGCAAATAAATAAATAAAAAATCCTACAATGTGATTTTCTGGATTTCTTTTTCTCATTTCGTCTGTCATAGTTGAAGTGTACCTATGATGAAAATTACAGGCCTCTCTCATCTTTTTAAGTTGGAGAACTTGCACAATTGGTGGCTGACTAAATACTTTTTTGCCCCACTGTATATTGTTTTTTGCATGGGCTACATCTCAATCCACCACATCCACCTATGTCAGGCTTCCGAATCTGAGGTGGAAAGTGGCAGAGCTGCAGTGCTGTGTGTCAGACCAGAAGACATCCCGAAAATCGGTGTTCTCACGAAAACATCTGTACCGTTCAAACCGTTTGGGCTACAAACTAATATGACCCCACTATGGAAAGGGGAGACTCTCACGAACACCCACAAGTGTCAGGGGACTCGTCTGAAGGTAACCAGGTACTAGTGTAAAAAATGAATGCAAGTATGGAGGTAGTTTTGTGCCAACAAAAAAAAGGGGTTAAATATGTGCTTTCAGTGCTTTCTTATTTCTCATATATATAGGAAAGATACATCAACACCTTATTCCTTATGATTAATTTTTTTGTACTGTTTTTCCATTTATGAATGTGTTAGACAATGGGTTTCTATGGGCTATAGTAGTAAAGGCCAAATTCAATATTTTATCAAATCATTTTTACATATATTTTGTGGATACCTACAGGGGTCTTAAAATTCAAAATCAAATATCTAAATGCTCCATGGTATGAACATATTAAAACAATTCCATGTGTTAGGTTAGTTACACTCAAACTAAATCATGAGGATCTCTATCATCCCAATCAAGGTGTAAATTACATCTCACTTTCCAGTGTTCAGATGTATTTTAAAAAAAGGCTACATGGGATTTTTTCTTAATGGACCAATGGCAATGTTGCTTTAGGTATAATTCCTGGAGCCACTTGCAGATTTGACAGCTTTAACACATTTCCTTCCACTTCTGACACATCAAAACAACCACTATGTTGTCTAAAGCTGATCTGATTGAAAAAATACTAAAACGATTTCACAGCCCCAAGGAATGCACGAAAGGGGGTGATTTGAATATTTGTCCCTACAGGGTTTATTAACATGACCAAAATGCATAACACACCCTTATCAATTACCTTACTATAAATAACAATAAATCTGGTGGTTGCACGTCATGATACTGTTTAGTGAATTACCAGTATCGAAATGCACAAGAAGTGAAACGTTATTAACACATTCAAATGTATTATACCTTTTATTTTTTGATTAAAACTATTACTAAATCCCCATTTATAGCTCTGGCAATCTGGAGAGTAAGTGTCTTTCAAATGTAAAGGACAAACACTTGGTTAGATGGTTAACAATAAGAGGTGTCTACCACTGCTTCATTCTTTTCTTCCCGTCTGTAAATGTCATCGGTTTCCTCACCTCATACTCTCATAAGTCCCCTGTTCGTCTCTCTCCCATTCCAAACTGTTGTGTGCAGTGATCTTCTCATTTCGTCTCCAGGTTTTTTGCGTTGGCGAATCACAAAGTGTTGTAATCCACTGCCTTAGTCTGACAAATCATCCATGTCGAGACGATCTGTGGGATGGAGTGAGAGAGGGCGCAAGGAGCGGGAGAGAGAGAGGATTGGTAGGACTGCAGCTTTGAGAAACAGACACACAAGGAGATGGGCTTCATTCTCAGCCCAAACCTTTGTTTAGGCACAGTTCATTCTCGGAGGGGGACAGAGAGAGAGCCACTCTCGACGTGTCCTTACTGCCACTGCTGTAATCTTCGAACGCCGCTATCTGCTTATTAAACCCCGAGACTCACCAGTCCCTGCCACTGACAGGGAGAGGGATTTTCAACCGCAGTTTCGTGACTGGACCGTGGGAGACTCGGTTGACTCGGTGCAAACGTTGGTCATACTCTTCACCTGACACCTTGGTATCCACTGAACGGACTGAGTTAAACAGGAGAGACAACTTTGCCGCGGGGTTTCTGTTTTGAAGAATTTATTTTGCGAGCTACTGGCCACGGAAGCATACTGTTTGTCACTGATTATCAATCTCTTTTTTTTTTTTACGCATACAAGAGCTAATGTACTAAGTCAAAAACGGCGAATTCAATCGACTATCTTTATTTTCTTTGCTATCCCATGGATAGTCACTGCAAAACAGACCCCTTCCTGGCGAGGCACCGTAAGTAGACAATTCGTTTCATCATAATAATCTCGTTAGATTACGCATTCATTACTGTATATCAACGAATCCGTAGATTTCATTCTCAGAAGCATTTGCTATTAAAAACATTGCCTGTTATTAGCCTATTTGTAACCTATACGTTTTAGCTTCGCTATGGGCACAGGAAATACTGTATATATTTCTCGTAATTGAAGATGTGCGTTCAAAACAACCCAGGCTATAAACGAATAACAGCATATTGAGAACCTTTTCATAAGCATTGTTGGAATTTCCAGTGTAGCCCTCATAAAGTTTCCCTGCAGACTTCATCCCAGTAAAAGCTGTAGTTTCAAATTGTACATATTTTGTATTTTAGAATGACCTGAAAAGTTTTCTTATTATGTCGTGTCGGCATAGGATTCTGAATATGATACAGTTTACTGACTAAAATCTAGAGGTCAGTTGAAATGAGCGCTCCTGAATAGGTGGGGAATGAAGGTGTCATTGCACCTTCCATAGCCTACATTTGAATACAAATCCTTTTTATTGCCTTTTAAATAAATGGCACCTGTGAAATAAATTAAGAGTTCACTTCCAAAACGCTATATCCACCAATTTATCACATTTGTTTTTTCATCAGAAATTATTGCTTATTGGTACCTTCATGTATGTGTAAAATATTACTGTTCACATATTTTTTTATTGATAGATTTGAGATGTTTTGTTGTTGTTGTTGCAAAACGCTATATATCCATTGTTTAGCTGGAATGGAGTATCATGTATTTTTGACTGTGATATGTGGTTGTCTCAAATCAAATTGTATTGGTCACATACACATTATTAGCAGATGTTAATGCGAGTGTAGCGAAATGCTTGCGCTTCTAGTTTTGAGCGTGCAGTAATATCTAACAATTTCACAACAACTACCTTATACACACAATTGTAAAGGAAAGAATAAGAATGTGTACATTTAAGTATATGGATGAGCGAAGGCCGTGCGGCATAGGCAAGAACAAAATATCGTAGCTTTGTGTCATGGAACACTAGCTATCTTAAAATTAATGCATTTAGTGTAAATCGCTCTGGATAACAGCATTTGACTGTGTAAAACCCTATCAGTACTACTTATTTTTCAGCAAATGAGGCGGATATATAGCATTTTGCCAAAAAAACATGATTATTTGTCTTTCTGAAAAAAATAACATTAAGATGGCATGATTACATAGTGAAAAAACACACCAATCTCTTTCATAATTTCTTTAAACAATTAAAGCTAATTTACCAACATTTCTAAAAAATTGATTTATAGCGTTTTGGAATTAAACTCTTCAAATGCAGAGACCAAAGATGACCCTTTAATTTTGGGGGGGAATTGAGTCTAACATTGTCCAACTATTTTTTCATTTAATTGACGTGAAATAACCGTCAGAAATCTAGAATATATATGCCTTTAGATTGTTTTTAAAGCAGCACCGTTTGGTTGTGAAAATGAGTATTTTCCTTACGTTGTATTAGCCTACGATTAGAGTAAAGGGAACGAGAGACCCTTGTCAAATGTAGCCTAAATTATTAATTAATCATTGTTGGACCAGCTATCCGGTTATCAAAGCTCTTTTTAATTATTTACAATAATTTTGCAATTAAATTTAAACAGCTTGAAACATAATATCTGCAACATGTTTTAGGCTGCAATGGAACAGTTACTATTGGGAAATATTGCAATACAGAGTGAAGCTATTCGGTGTTGAGGCAAGATTGTATAGAGTTTTGGCTATCCAATTCACTACAAACAAAATATCATAGCTTTGTGTCATGGAACATTAGATTATTTTAAAAACAACAAATTAAAGGACCACACGTTTAAATTTTTTATTTTCTTATTTCACCTTTATTTAACCAGGTAGGAAAGTTGAGAACAAGTTCTCATTTACAACTGCGACCTGGCCAAGATAAAGCAAAGCAGTTCAACACATACAACAACACATAGTTACACATTGGAGTAAACAAACACTCAGTCAATAATACAGTAGGGAAAAAAACAAATCTATATACAATTTGTGCAAATGAGGTAGGATAAGGAACTTAAGGAAATAAATAGGCCATGGTGGCAAAGTAACTACAGTATATCAATTTAACACTGGAATGGTAAATGTGCAGTAGATGAATGTGCAAAGTAAAAATACTGGGGTGCAAAGGAGCAAGATAAATAAATGACTACGGTATGGGATGAGGTAGTTGGTTGGGCTATGTACAGGTGCAGTGATCTGGGAGCTGCTCTGACAGCTGGTGCTTAAAACTAGTGAGGGAGATAAGTGTCTCCAGTTTCAACGATTTTTGTAGTTCGTTCCAGTCATTGGCAGCAGAGAACTGGAAGGAAAGGCGGCCAAACGAGGAATTGGCTTTGGGGGTGACAAGTGAGATATACCTGCTGGAGCGAGTGCTACGGGTGGGTGCTGCTATGGTGACCAGCGAGCTGAGATAAGGCGGGGCTTTACCTAGCATGGACTTGTAGATGACCTGGAGCCAGTGGGTCTGGCGACGAGTATGTAGCGAGGGCCAGCCGACTAAAGCATACAGGTCGCAGTGGTGGGTGGTATAAGGGGCTTTGGTGACAAAGCGGATGGCACTGTGATAGACTGCATCCAGTTTGCTGAGTAGAGAATTGGAAGCTGTTTTGTAGATGACATCACCGAAGTCGAGGATCGGTAGGATGGTCAGTTTTACTAGTGCAAGTTTGGCAGCATGAGTGAAGGAGGCTTTGTTGCGAAATAGAAAAAGCCGATTCTAGATTTAATTTTGGATTGGAGATGTTTAATGTGAGTCTGGAAGGAGAGTTTACAGTCTAGCCAGACACCTAGGTATTTGTAGTTGTCCACGTATTCTAAATTTAATTTGTTGGTTTTGTAATGTTTTTTACAGTAATTGTAATTAATGAATGAATGGATGAATTGAATTAATTTAGGGTAGGCATAGTTTGTATTTTACAGTAATTGCATGGGATTGGTGCAAGCACATCTTCTGCTAGGTAATGTGTTTTCATATTACAGTATATTAAAAAAAATGTATTATTTTAAACTTTATTTAACTAGGCAAGTCGGTTAAGAACAAATTCTTATTTACAATGACGGCATACCGGAGAACAGTGGGTTAACTGCCTTGTTCCGGGGCAGAACGACAGATTTTTACCTTGTCAGCTCGGGGATTCGATCCAGCAACCTTTTGGTTACTGGCCCAATGCTCTAACCAGTAGGATACCTGCCGCCCCGTATATATAATATATCAAATATACATACCAAAAATGTATTAATGACTTAACAAAGGCTGTCAAACTTGCAGTGGCTACAGAGCAAAACAGACCAAGGACATTGTAAATACTCAACCAAAGGTTTGAGTCTTACTGTCACTCCAATCAATTCCCTATACACAATTTAATATTTTGGCACAACTACCACATATCAGTTAAATAGCCTCTTACAAGACACGCCCGCCTCATAATATGTTAATGAGACAGAAACAACAATACCATGCACTCACTAGTGGTCAAAAAGTTCTTGGCGCTCCAAAAACACAGCAGGGTATCGTATTCTGTGTAGTGGAATTGCAGTGTCATTTGAAATCCAGTTCTTCTTGAAAGTAATGTACTGTCAAACAAAAATGTAATTGGAATTTACAGAGTACAGTGAAATTCTTATTCTCTGAGCTCCAACAGTGCAGGCCAAAATAGTGGTGCAAACATAATGGTCACGAATCTGGCTCAGTTTATTCACCATGGCACCCACAGGCTGCAGTATAGAAGCCTTATCATTGCAAAAAAATTTATATAATAAAATAGTATGAGCTTCATGCATCTTACCCGACAGGATGACTTTGGTGCCTGAAACTGATAGCATAAGCTATTACTGTAAACAAAAACAAAAACAGTATGTTAGAGAAATTTTTACAGAAGGATTCCAATTACAGTTAATAATAGTATTTTTCAGGATTTGACACACAATGCAGTGCAATCTACTTTATTATTTCTGTAAAACACATGGTATTTTACTGTGCATTCTACAGTGTTTTACTGTTGAAATTACAGAAAAGTCTTACAGTTTATTACAGTCCCTGCTCCTAATCTGCAATATGCTACTACCACTGTTTATTAGGCTAATCATCCATTAGGCAACAAACAAGTACAAACAAGTGTATTGTGTGTGTGTGTGTGTGTGTAAACTACTTTATGAATATGTGTATTTTAAAACTGACATAGAAAGAGCTCTTAGTGTAATTGCTCGAAGTGCTGTCATGTTGCTCGAAGTGCTGTCGTGTTTCACGATGCATCATGTCTTTTGTTTGTATGTAATGTTATGTTTCCCTCGGTGTGTTGTTGTATCTAATATAGGGCATGGGGGTGTGAACCAGCTAGGTGGGGTGTTTGTGAATGGCAGACCTCTACCTGATGTAGTGAGGCACAGAATTGTCGAGCTGGCACACCAAAGTGTCAGGCCATGTGACATCTCCCGCCAACTACGGGTCAGTCACGGCTGCGTCAGCAAAATTCTCGGCAGGTAAGGGAAACATAATTGCACAATTAAATTGGTGTCAAACATAAATATCTTGACATATGTGTGCACAGTACCTATTTTAGCCAGAGTCATCGGTAATGGCGCCATTTCTTTTGAATTTGCTTGAATCTGTCGACGATTTGGAATGGCTTTGATGAATTCACTAATTTATAAAATGGGCCTCAGACGAGGCAATAGTTCTATCAGTATTACTGGCCTAGATCTGAAAAGCGTTTGGGCTCTCATATTCTGGATTCAAGCTCATGTTTTCATTTTGAAAACCGTAATTTAGAGAAAATATCTTGAAATTATATTCAAACTACATTTCTGTGATATTATGTTTAAATTGAATACACACATTCGTTTATTGGCTGATAATTTAATAAAGTGGATGATGAAAGTATGAGAACATTGTTTGATTTTGGAATTGTTTATTTGCCTTCCATAATATCTTTTTTTTTTTTTTTTACAGCATTCGGTTTTCTTTATATTTTAGTATGCTGAATTTCAATCTTAGATGCTCTCTTCAACTAATGTTTAGTCTACTCAGACTATCCATTAACTCAGATATATTAAGCACAGTTAATGTAGGCTTTAAAGCATGAACATTTTGGCCGATACATGTAACTCCAACTAAGATATTTCAGATAAAAGTCCTTCAGCAATACTCAGCTTTAGTATTTGTCCTTATCATTCAAGCAAATTCATATTTTGACCCTACAGGTACTATGAAACCGGCAGTATTAAACCCGGAGTTATTGGGGGCTCCAAACCAAAGGTGGCGACTCCCAAAGTAGTTTATAAAATCACAGATTACAAGCGTCAGAACCCCACCTTGTTCGCTTGGGAGATTCGAGACCGACTTCTGTCCGAGGCCGTCTGTGACAACGACACCGTTCCCAGTGTGTCATCCATCAACAGGTAGGCGATAACTTCACTATATTCACTTTATTTTACAGGCCAATAGAAACCATTTGTATCTAAAAACCATGTCTTTATAGGTGAGGGGAGAATTATGGTAGGCCTACCTACTCTGACCAGTGAATCAATTCGTTATAGACCCAACAGATAACAAAAAGAATAGGCCTATGTGTAATACTGCCCAATAGAAGCACGAAAGTCTACTTGTGTGCGAAGATGAATTTATATCAGATTTATATGGGTTTAGACACATGCTGCCCATTGGAACTAGAACTTGTGTGAAAATAAAGAGGTTTTGCCATATCTGCTGCATGCAGTACATTAGCAGATTTGGGTGAAAGGACACATACACGCATGTTTCGTACATCTCAAAGGTGGTGTCAAACGTGCAATTCAGTACCGCAACCCTCCACAGTCCGCATCGGATTGGCGATTGATTCCACGAATATCAGATCTCGATAAAAACCCTTCAACATAGCGTAAAGCTCCAGCGGCAGCGGGGAATACCCAACCAAGTCGTTCAATATGCGGACCACACCGCGACAGAGCCGGCAGCTGCTTTATATAGCCAACCATCTCTGTGTTTTCAAGTAGGAGCCGTGTGGGAGCTATAGTAAACAAACGTGAACCGAGAGGTTAAAGCATGCAGGAACGTTGCGAATAAAACCTAGTATAGACTGATAGGCCTTTACATTTTATTCATATTATTTGGAGATTAGTAGAGTCATTATTTATGTTTGGTAGAATAAAAAAAAGAATAGATGATTATTTTGATATAGCCTACAGGCCTACTCTGTAAAGGGGTTATTGTGAATTTGACAGTAGTTTGCAGGCAGCTTGGTGGCAAGTAAAATTCTGTTTTACAATTTACGGTACACATACTGTAATATAAATACGGTATCAAAGCAAGTACTATGTAAGGGCAATACTGTAAAAAATACAAATAAAATCTAAAGTAAATACTACAATAATAGGAATGAATCAATGGATGAGGAGAGGGATTTTGTATTTGAAGGGAGGTGTTTATATTTCACAGTATTTTACTGTAATTACAAGGGATTGGAGCAAGGAGTTTGGCTGCTATTGAAGTATATTAATTAATAGTTGGTGTTTTATATCACTTGCACTTCTAGAGGCCTCAATAAAGGCTTCCAAACTGTCAGCGACTACAAATCAAAACAGACCAAAAGGACATGGCCAAATGTTTAACCATTGAGGAGTGCTGCCACACCAATCTGTCCCCTATACATATTTGGGGCACTATAACCACATAGGCATAGCATCGAGAAGTAGGGGTGCTGAGGGTGCTGCAAAACCCTCGGATAAATCACCAATTTTGTTTTATTAATATAAAAAATATAAAAGTATTCCCCCAAAATTAGTACACTTGGTCTTTATTACTCCTGTATGAGCAGAGACAAATACTAATCGACAAATTATTTCCTCAGCACCCCCTGACAGCACAACCCGCACACACCTATAATATTACCATTGTTTATTATTATGATTATAATTATGACTATTATTATTATTAGGCCTGTCGTTAGGCTTATTTTTAGGCTATTATTATTATTGTTATTATTATTTACAATTTACCAACAAGAAATCCATAGTCTACATTTTAAAATCCATCTCATAATGTTCAACTGAGCACATATCAAAGCTGTAGGCTAAAGTTAAATCTAGACTTGGTTTCCTCTATCGTAATCGCTCCTCTTTCACCCCAGCTGCCAAATTAACCCTGATTCAGATGACCATCCTACCCATGCTAGATTACGGAGACATAATATATAGATCAGCAGGTAAGGGTGCTCTCGAGCAGCTAGATGTTCTTTACCATTCGGCCATCAGATTTGCCACCAATGCTCCTTATAAGACACATCACTGCACTCAATACTCCTCTGTAAACTGGTAATCTCTGTATACCCGTCGCAAGATCCACTGGTTGATGCTTATTTATAAAACCCTCTTAGGCCTCACTCCCCCCTATCTGAGATATCTACTGCAGCCCTGATCCTCCACATACAACACGCATTCTGCCAGTCACATTTTAAAGGTCCCCAAAGCACACACATCCCTGGGTCGCTCGTCTTTTCAGTTCGCTGCAGCTAGCGACTGGAACGAGGTGCAACAAACACTGAAACTGGACAGTTTTATCTCAATCTCTTCATTCAAAGGCTCAATCATGGACACTCTTACTGACAGTTGTGGCTGCTTTGCGTGATGTATTGTTGTCTCTACCTTCTTGCCCTTTGTGCTGCTGTTGGTGCCCAATAATGTTTGTACCATGTTTTGTGCTGCCACCATGTTGTGTTGCTACCATGTTGTTGTCATGTTGTGTTGCTACCATGCTGTGTTGTCATCTTAAGGCCTCTCTTTATGTAGTGTTGTGTTGTGTTGTCTCTCTTGTTGTGATGTGTGTTTTGTCCTATATTTATATGTTATTTCTTTCTTTCTTTTTTTAAATCCCAGCCCCCCATCCCCGCAGGAGGTCTTTTGCCTTTTGGTAGTCCGTCATTGTAAATAAGAATTTGTTCTTAACTGACTTTCCTAGTTAAATAAAGGTTTTTACTGAGAATTTTAGCAAGTTAGCCAGTAGGCCTACTTAGTGCATTAAACTGAATAGCTGTAGCAAGAGAGCTTTAAACAGTCGTTCAACACCCTCACATTTCATATTATATAGGACAAGGCTAGACAAGGTATCTTCAGACAGCAGACGGTGAAAACCCCAAATGGAAGTGCGCAAGGTGAAAAAGCCCTATAAAAAAGCCCTGCACTTTGGTTAGGAGGCACTGTTCCATAGAGCTGGCCATCAGCATTACATTTTAATGAGCCGAAGAGAGATCAGAAGTGTCCTCTTAAATGGAAGGGGAAAAACACATTTTAGAATCATACCATTTTTTGATTTGAACAGATTTAATTCTAAATGTATATCCATATGAAAAGACATCCGTCCAACTTCCTCATTTACTATTGGACTAAGTTTGTCTATAGGCTACACATCTTTTGATATGTGTATTATATAAAGCAAAGAAGGGTGTCTTTGAATTGCTAGAGGAAGGTTGAGGAGGGGTGTTTCTTATTTTAGTTTTCAAGAGAGCACAGTCAAAAGATGTGTGCTCTTGGATATAGCACACATCCTCTAGACAATGCATACACCACAAATCCTCTGGATTATTTTACCTGCTGTAAAATGGGCTATATAAGTGAATTGATATAGAGGTTAAAGATGCAACCCTAACCCTTAGAAATGGAAATCATGCATAAAGGACATATGGGTGAGCTTTGGACCTAAGCCCTAAAGCAGACCTCTGAAGATGTACCTGTTATACATTGCAGTGTGCTTCAAAGCACCCTCAAAATATATATATTTTAGTAATTTTTTAATTAGTCCACTGTTAATGCAATCCCCAAAAATTGTGATAGAACTGACAGCCCTGCTTATAAGCCAGTTTTGGTAGAATCTCTCCACCACAAAGCGTGCTTTTCTCTTATTTTTTACATGTGGTGATGATGAAAAATATATAAACTCTGATCTTCTCTTAACACATTCAGTGTAGTCACAACAGTACGGCTGATTTTAGTAAAAAAAATATGTTCCTATAGAATTTTGGAAGGAATTTACCTTCAAAAGAAATGGTAGAATGGTGCAAGGGAGAGAGAGAGAGAAAGTGGGAGGGAGGCAGAAGGAGAGAGAACCTTGTGGCATGTGGTTAAAGAGTTGACCTCTGCTCTGCTGATAAAGAGAAAGTCTTTGCTTTAAACACATGAATTATTAAAGATTACACAGAGACTGGGTTGCACTTTGTGTTGTAGCCGTAGAAAAGAGTCGCTCAATGGACATAACAAGTGAACCCAAGGTCCTGCAGCATAACCTGCTTTCAATCATGTTCATCCCCATTCGTCCCAAAAAATACAGGGATATTTTTCATACATTTGCAAAAATATCTAAAACCTGTTTTTGCTTTGTCATTATGGGGGTGTTATGTGTAGCTTGATGAGGGGAAAAAACAATTTAAACAATGTTAGAATAAGGCTGTATCTTAACAAAATGTGGAAAAAGTAAAGTGGTCTAAATACATTCGCGAATGCACTGTATATGGGTAAAAAATATCAGAAGTGCTGTAGATTAGCTAGCTACAGTTACATAACCTTGTTTGACGTCCGTTACCAGTACAGGTCCAATGGAGGAAGACTTTGCTTTCTCCAATGGGTTTTAGACAAGTTTCTTTTATTTTTGTATAGTGATTGTAATATTCAAGTGATTGTGTCACATTAGATTTCCAGCCTTTGAACCAGTGAGTCGTACTGCTTACCCAGTGTGATACACGACACTCTCCGGCTGAATTACTATAAAGCACAAATGTACTGCTCACTGTTCTAAAATTATCTCAGAGTTTCTGCCGTTGGTAACAAGGTGTCATCTGTAATTCTGTTCTAATGTGGCCCCTCTGTTTTCAGGTTATTGTGATAGATATAAAAAATACATATA
The DNA here is from genome assembly GCA_003317085.1 of Hucho hucho. Lineage (NCBI taxonomy): Eukaryota > Metazoa > Chordata > Actinopteri > Salmoniformes > Salmonidae > Hucho > Hucho hucho. The sequence goes on along the minus strand of QNTS01004034.1, from coordinate 39,198 downwards.
TTAAACATTTTAAACATATAAAAAAATATAGGATGTTGCAGTGGGCTTGGGCGAGACACTATTGGCTTTCCTGTCAGATATAATTTATAGCCTAGCCATTTGCATCTGTTCTCTGCCACGCGTCCCCCAAAATGTTCTATCCCCAAGATCAGAACAATAGAGCCAGATCCTCATAGACACCGGGAGATGTCTCACTGCTAATCTGACTGATCTGAGGAAAGAGAGAGAGATGAGAGATATGAGGAGAGAGGAGAGGGAGAGAGAGAGAAACAAACAGAGACAGAGGTTGGGGGCAGAGAGTGAGTGATAAATGAAAGGGGTGAGACAGATATACAAAAACAGTAAAGGGGGGACAGCGATAAAGAGATTGAGGGTAAAGGGAGAGGGAAGAGAGGGTAGAATGAGAGAAAGGGAGAGATGGAAGACATGAGGAAGAGAGCAGGAGGGGAGAGAGATAAAATGATAAGGGTATAGTATAGGAAGTGACACAGGGAGATTATAAGAGCAGGCTAGGTAGACTCAGTCAAGCTGATCATTGAGTTGAATTGATGTGATTTCATTCTTTGATTGCAAGATCATTCAGTCCGAAGTGCAATGAAGACCTTCCCTCCATACCACATCTTAAGGGTACGGGGACTTAATCATATTTCTAACCCCAGAATGCTGCTAGATTGAATCCGGTCTCTCAGGGGGCAGCCTCTATTCATTCCCACACTCCCCTAATGCCCTAAGATTGGTTATTTGTGACAGAACCAGAGTATCGGGATACGAGGCCCCAAAACGATGGAGGAATTTTACATATGCAGTGTTATAAATGGTCGTGATGTGCTATGTTAAAGCATGCTGTGTTGTGGGGATTGGGGGAACAGTGTCAAATCTCCATGCCCTGAGGCAAAGAATTGATTGATCTGTGTCTGTTGTTCACTTGGCAGGATTATTCGCACGAAAGTCCAGCAGCCATTCCACCCATCGCCTGACGTTTCCATAACACCACTCTCCACGCCTGGACACACCATAGGTATGAGAAGGGCCTCAATTTATACATAGTATATAATATTTTTACAAAGTATTAAGTAAGTAGTAGTCCTAACAAATGTACTAACAACACACTTCAACTCATGATTCCTCTCTCCCAGTCCTTACCACGGCCTCTCCCCCTGTGACCAGCGCCTCCAACAACCCGGTAGGATCCTACTCCATCAAAGGCATACTGGGGATCCCCCGCTCCAATGGTGAAAAGAGGAAAGGAGACGATGGTAAGAACCTTGTTTTATTTCTCTCCCCTCGTCTCTGTACTTTTCTGTGTGTGAAAGAGGATGGCATTTATGACAGCGCTGGAGCCATGTGTTTTTGTGTCTGCTCTCTCCTGTTTGTTGTTATGTTGTATTATAGGCAGGCAAGCCGGGGAGTGAACTGTTTCAATCAGATTGTAGAAACAGTATGTTTTACCACCTATGCCTATAGAGCTGCATCTCAATTTTATCTGACGCTTGGCACTAGAAAACATACACAGCCTTCATAAAAGTGTAATCCATTTTGGCAAGGCACCAGGGGTGCTGTTCTTTATATCACACATTTTTTATTCTTCTTATAGACCATTAAGATCTTAAACACTACTCATTCTTAATTTGTTTCTGTTGTGTAGAGTACAGTGGTATGAATAAATCGAGCTCTTTTGAATTACATCCAATGAATTAGGATGCAGACTCGTTGTTTATTGAGTAAGTGAGAGTGGAGAGCTTAACAGTAAGAGGATGAGGAATTTGAAAAAAATGACTTATCATGCAGGGAAAGACTTTAGACAAGTGCAAAAAAGTAGAGAGGCCACATACACACTCAGCTTGTACCAGAGGAGGATGTGCCTGTAGGATATTTGTTTATTGTTTGTTTATGATATTAGTTTTTTTGCTTGTCGTGTCATCACTTATAGAGTGTATAAGCAAACCCTGTGTAGTGTGACATAGTGACTCCAATTTGCACATGCAGACTTTAGACAAAGATTTGCAGGTTGAACAAGGGATACATGCTTAACATACATAGTTGTATGCGCATGCATGCTCTTGGGCAGAGTCAGATATTTTGAATGAACGCCTCATCTGAAGATCTCAAGTCATACTATTGGTGTGGTTCGCTGGTTTTTCGGAGAAATCCCCCCAGCTTTGTGGGATCTGCACATCTGTGAAACGTGATTGAAAGATTACGAAAAGCGGATCATTATGTTAGGTCCGGTACCATCGTTGGGCCACGGGTGTGAAAGATTCAGCAGGCTACTGGCATTACACACCTGGCTAAAAGATTACTGTAGCTCTGTTAGAATAACTTTTATAGATAACTTTGACACCTTCTGGAAACAAAAGATGCTCTACAGGAATGATGAGTCCATCCAAATCATTTTGGGTCTTGGACAATGAATTATCAATGACCCAAGCCCAGCTCAGCTGCCTACCATTGTGTCGCTGAGTTGTCGCAATGCTGCAGCAAATGTACATTATCCCAGAGGCGTTGGCAGTCACAATGTAAGTAACCTAATTTGTGTCCCTCTAACTCCCCTGAATGCCTTTGTCAATCCTACAGCTATTGTATACAGTATTAATGTGCCAATGAACCAGAGTTATACTGTAAGCACTGAGGCGGTGTGCCCTAGTAGCCCACCCTGCACTATCAGCTCAAGCATAAATAACATTGTCATGTTAGCTTCTGATAAGCATCCCAGAAAAGTGATAAAATAGGACACATTAACATACTGTATGTAGCCTGAGAAATCAATCAACTTGCTAGTAAGAAATTAAATACATTTGCTAAAATTTCTAAAAACCTGTTTTCACTTTGTAATTGTGTGCTATTGTGTGTAGATTGATGAGGAAAAACATTAATTTAATATGTTTTAGAATATGGCTGTAACGTAACAAAATGTGGAAAATGTCAAGGGCTCTGAATACTTTCTGAATGCACTGTATATGTTCTAGGTGACCTAAATATTGACTGGCATTCATCAAGCTGCGCACTCAAGAAAAAACTTCAAACTGTAACTAGGCCGTCAACTGACCAGGGTATTTACAAACAGCACAGGAATGAATTAATCAACATGTATTGATCACATCTTTACTAATTCTGTAGAAATCTGCTTTAAAGCAGTATCAAAATCCATCAGATGTAGTGATCACAATATAGTAGCCATGTCTAGGAAAACCAAAGTTACAAAGGCTGGGCCTAATATAGTGTATAAGAGGTAGTACAATAAGTTTCGTAGTGATTCCTATGTCGATGAAATGAAGAATATTTGCTGGTCTGTGGTGTGTAATGAGGAGCAACCAGACGCTGTACTTCACACATTTCTGAAATTGCTTATTCCAGTTACTAATAGGCATGCACACATTAAGAAAATTACTGTAAAAACTGTGATATTCCCATGGATTGATAAGGAAATGAAAAATTGTACGGCTGAGAGGGATGAGGCAAAAGGAATGGCAAATAAGTCTGGCTGCCGATTGGCACAAACGTACTGCAAATTGAGAAATCATGTGACTAAAATGAGTATAAAGAAGAACAAACTATCCTATGAAGCAAGGATAAATGATATAAAGATTATAGTAAAAAGCTTTGGAGCACCTTAAATAACATTTTGGCCAAAAGGGCAAACACACACGTTCTCACACAAGCGCCATCATTTATTGAATCAGATGGCTCATTCATCACAAAACCCACTGATATTGCCAACTACTTTCATTATTTTTTAATTGGCAGGATTAGCAAACTTAAGCATCACATGCCAGCAACAAACGCTGACACTATACATCCAAGTATAACTGACCAAATTATGAAAGATAAGCATTGTAATTTTGAATTCTGTAAAATGAGTGAGGAAGAGGTGAATCAATTATTGCTCTCCATCAATGACAAGCCACCAGGGTCTGACAACTTGGATGAAAAATTACTGAGGATAATAGAGGAGGAAATTACCACTCCTATTTGCCATATCTTCATTCTAAGCCTACAATAAAGTGTGTGCCCTCAGGCTTGGAGGGAAGCAAAAGTCATACCGCTACTCAAGAATAGTAAAGCCCTCAAATAACAAACCAATCAGGCTGTTACCAACCCTTAGTAAACTTTTGGAAAAAAATGCTGTTTGGCCAGGTAGAATTCTGTTTTACAGTAAACAAATTGACAGACTTTCAGCACGGTTATAGGGAAGGACCTTCCACAGGCATGGCACTTACGCAAATAACTGATGACTGGCTGAGAGAAAATTATGAAAGAAAGATTATGGGAGCTGTTTTGTTAGACTTCTGTGCGGCTTTTGACATGGTTGATCATAGTCTGCTGCTGAAAAAAACGTGTGTTATGGCTTGACACCCCCTGCTATATTGTGAATAAAGAGTTACCTGTCTAAAAGAACACGTTTTATTCATAAATCCCTTCTTACATCAGCTAATGTTACAAAGTGCTGTACAGAAACCCAGCCTAAAATCCCAAACTGCAAGCAATGCAGGTGTAGAAGCACGGTGGCTAGGAGAAACTCCCTAGAAAAGCCTCCTAATAAAGAAAAACTCCCTAATAAATGGTCAGCAGGTTTCCACTTTTTTTTAAAGCTATCTTTTCAGCACTTATAAATGTGACATATTTCAGGAAAATAGGCATATGTCACAAGTCACGCAAGTCATTTTGCAAGACTTAGCAAAATATTGATATATAAAATTAATATTTATATGTGTGGTTGTAACATGATTTTCTGACATACCACAACAATATCATGTGGCCGTATCAAGTGTCCACCACATAAATATATGGTGCATGCATCTGATTATGTACTGTACATGTGCACCTCACTCAGGTTTCATGGCCTTAACTTATGTATGGAATACTATGTGATAAGTGTGTGTGTAGCAGTATATAAAGTATGCCAATGTACTGGTGTGAAGGCTTTTGGTCAGTGGTGTAAAGTACTTCAGTAAAAATACTTTAAAGTACTACTTAAGTATTTTTGGGGGGTATCTGTACATTACTTCACTATTTATATTTTTGGCAACTTTACTTTTACTTCACTACATTCCTAAAGAAAATAATGTACTTTTTACTCCAACATTTTCCCTGACACCCAAAAGTGTGCGTTACATTGTGATAGGAAAATTGTCCAATTCACACACTTATCAAGAGAACATCCCTGGTCATCCCTACTGCATCTGATCTGGCAGACTCACTAAACACAAATGCTTCGTTTGGAAATTACACTACCGTTCAAAAGTTTGGGGTCACTTAGAAATGTCCTTGTTTTTTAAAGAAAAGCACATTTTTTGTCCATTAAAATATCATCAAATTGATCTGAAATACAGTGTAGACATGTTAATGTTGTAAATGACTATTGTAGCTGGAAACGGCAGATTTTTTTATGGAACATGTACAGAGGCCCATTATCAGCAACCATCACTCCTGTGTTCCAATGGCACGTTGTGTTAGCTAATCCAAGTTTATCATTTTAAAAAGCTAATTGATCATTAGAAAACCCTTTTGCAATTATGTTAGCACAGCTGAAAACTGTTGTTCTGATTAAAGAAGCAATACAACTGGCCTTCTTTAGACTAGTGGAGTATCTGGAGCATCAGCATTTGTGGGTTCGATTACAGGCTTAGAATGGCCAGAAACAAAGTAGTTTTTTCTGAAACTCGTCAGTCCATTCTTGTTCTGAGAAATGAAGGCTATTCCATGCGAGAAATTGCCAAGAAACTGAAGATCTCGTACAATGTTGTGTACTACTCCCTTCACAAAACAGCGCAAACTGGCTCTAACCAGAATAGAAAGAGGAGTGGGAGGCTCTGGTGCACAACTGAGCAAGAGGACAAGTACATTAGAGTGTCTTGTTGAAGAAACAGACGCCTCGCAAGTCCTCAACTGGGAGCTTCATTAAATAGTACCTGCAAAACACCAGTCAACAGTGAAGAGGCGACTCCGGGATGCTGGCCTTCTAGGCAGAGTTGCAAAGAAAAAGCCATATCTCAGACTGGCCAATAAAAATAAAAGATTAAGATGGGCAAAATAACAGACACTGGACAGAGGAACTCTGCCTAGAAGGCCAGCATCCTGGAGTCGCCTTTTGTGCCGTCTGGTTTAATATAAGTATGACAATTTTTTACTTTTTCCACCACTGGATGTGGCTGGGGGTTATAGCATTTATTTGACATGACCCATCAATTTAGACAAGTGTGTCTGGTGTCACGACTCTCTCTCCTGGGTGAGGATCAAAGGTGGCGGATCAGCTAGGCCATGGCTGACAGATAGCCAAACTCGCTCTCTCTCCTGGGGGAGATGGCCTGGTTTTATGACTTAACAACCGGATCGTAAATACCTTTGAGAAATTCTGCCTTTGGCTCTGCAGTATTGAGAATGGAAGTGTTGTGTCTGAGTGTTGCACAGAGAGACTGTGCCGCCAAAACAATCAAAAGATTCGACATTGGAACATTAGTTTTGAAATCCAAATGTTTGGAATGGTTAGTGGGGATCCAAACAATAATCATGTCATATCATTTTGTATTTTGTGATGTCATTAAGGATGGTATAACAAGATAACTGTAACTCTGAAAATGTACACGTCCGAGTTGTCAGGTTTGCATCTAAATGTTGTATGAAATAAATGATTAAGTATAAGAATACTTTTGTGAAGATAACAATGTAATTTCATCCCGTCAGTAGAGGATGCCTGGTTATTCTTTAAAAAAGTGCCTTCCTCACCATCTTAAATAAGCATGCCCCATTCAAGAAATTTATAACCAGGAACAGATATAGCCCTTGGTTCTCTCCAGACCTGACTGATCTTGACCAGCACAAAAACATCCTGTGGCGTTCTGCATTAGCATCGAACAGCCCCCGTGATATGCAACTTTTCAGGGAAGTTAGGAACCAATATACACAGGCAGTTAGGAAAGCCAAGGCTAACTTTTTCAAGCAGAAATTTGCTTCCTGTGACACAAACTCAAAACAGTTCTGGGACACTGTAAAGTCCATGGAGAATAAGAGCACCTCCTCCCAGCTGGCCACTGCACTGAGGATAGGAAACTCTGTCACCACCGATAAATCCACTATAATTGAGAATTTCAATAAGCATTTTTCTACAGCTGGCCATGCTTTCCACCTGGCTATCCCTACCCCGGTCAACAGCCCTGCACCCCCCACAGCAACTTGCCCAAGCCTCCCCCATTTTTCCTTCTCCCAAATCCAGTTAGATGATGTTCTGAAAGAGCAGCAAAATCTGGAACCCTACAAATCAGCCGGGCTAGACAATCTGGACCCTTTCTTTCTAAAATTATCTGCCGAAATTGTTGCAACCCCTATTACTAGCCTGTTCAACCTCTCTTTCGTGTCGTCTGAGATTCCCAAAGATTGGAAAGCAGCTGCGGTCATCCCCCTCTTCAAAGGGGGAGACACTCTTGACCCAAACTGCTACAGACCGATATCTATCCTACCCTGCCTTTCTAAGGTCTTTGAAAGCCAGTTAACAAACAGATTACCGACCATTTCGAATCCCACCGTACCTTCTCCGCTATGCAATCTGGTTTCAGAGCTGGTCATGGGTGCACCTCAGCCACGCTCAAGGTCCTAAACGATATCATAACCGTCATCGATAAGAGACAATACTGTGCAGCCATATTCATTGACCTGGCCAAGGCTTTCGACTCTGTCAATCACCACATCCTTATTGGCAGACTCAACAGCCTTGGTTTCTCAAATGATTGCCTCGCCTGGTTTACCAACTACTTCTCCGATAGAGTTCAGTGTGTCAAATCGGAGGGCCTGTTGTCCGGGCCTCTGGCAGTTTCTATGGGAGTGCCACTGGGTTCAATTCTCTGTCCGACTCTCTTCTCTGTATACATCAATGACGTCGCTGCTGGTGAGTCTCTGATCCACCTCTAGGCAGACGACACCATTCTGTATACTTCTGGCCCTTCTTTTGACACTGTGTTAACTACTCTCCAGACGAGCTTCAATGCCATACAACTCTCCTTCCGTGGCCTCCAACTGCTCTTAAATGCAAGTAAAACTAAATGCATGCTCTTCAACCGATCGCTGCCCGCACCTGCCCGCCCGTCCAGCATCACTACTCTGGACGGTTCTGACTTAGAATATGTGGACAACTACAAATACCTAGGTGTCTGGTTAGACTGTAAACTCTCCTTTCAGACTCACGTCAAACATCTCCAATCCAAAATTAAATCTAGAATTGGCTTCCTATTTCGCAACTAAGCATCCTTCACTCATGCTGCCAAACATTCCCTCGTAAAACTGACCATCCTACCAATCCTCGACTTCGGCGTTGTCATTTACATAATAGCCTCCAACACTCTACTCAACAAATTGGATGCAGTCTATCACAGTGCCATCCGTTTTGTCACCAAAGCCCCATATACTACCCACCACTGCGACCTGTACGCTCTCGTTGGCTGGCCCTCGCTTCATACTTGTTGCCTAACCCACTGGCTCCAGGTCATCTACAAGTCCCTGCTAGGTAAAGCCCCGCCTTATCTCAGCTCGCTGGTCACCATAGCAGCACCCACTGGTCACCCCCAAAGCCAATTCCTCCTTAGGCCGCCTCTCCTTCCAGTTCTCTGCTGCCAATGACTGGAACGAACTACAAAAATCACTGAAACTGGAGACACTTATCTCCCTCTCTAGCTTTAATCACCAGCTGTCAGAGCAGCTCACAGATCACTGCACCCGTACATAGCCCATTTGTAAATAGCCCAACCAACTACCTCATCCCCTACTGTATGTATGTATTTATTTATTTATGTATCTTGCTCCTTTGCACCCCAGTATTTCTACTTTGCACATTCATCTACTGCACATCTACCATTCCAGTGTTTAATTGCTATATTGTAATTCCTTCGCCACCATGGCCTATTTAATACTTTACCTTCCTTATCTTACCTAATTTGCACACATTGTATATGGACTTGTTTTTCTACTGTATTATTGACTGTATGTTTGTCTACGCCATGTGTCACATGTGTTGTTGTAGGTGTCGAACTGCTTTGCTTTATCTTGGCCAGGTCGCAGTTGTAAATGAGAACTTGTTTTCAACTTGCCTACCTGGTTAAATAAAGGTGAAATAAAATAAAATAAAATGTATCCAGTCAGTAACCACGCCCACGTGAGCACAGACATTGTGCCGGCGTGATGGAACGCCCCCTTTGAACCAGAGTGTTTAAAAAGGACTTGTAATAAAATTTACATTAGACCAAAAGGTTGGTGCTGGTGTGTAAAGTGGTCCTAGCTGTATCCTGAATAATCAACCATTGAGGCCAGTCTACGTGCAGCGCGAGCTGAATACGTTACCAATGGTTAAATCTCAACAGACCAGACAGCGTCGAGCGGTGGCTCCACGGCTGGAAATTGATAAAACTACAAGACCAGAAAATGTTAAGACCCTCTAAAACTCTCGACGAGTGAAGAAGGCGTAGACTATACAAAACATTCTCAGTCTGCAGCTGAGTATTGAACTACTCGCCGTAGACCGGACGAGTGGTTTCAACAGAGAGACGACAGAGAAAGACATCTAAGCGTAAATATTTGTTTCATTTCTAAATCCGAATGAGCGGTTCTTAAGGTGCTAAAGATCCATATTTTACGATGAGCATATTTTCCCAATGTATGTACAATAAGTCCACTCTCTTTGTCTCTCCCGCTCTTCATATTCCCCACCACCTTTCCATTGTGTAACAAGCCATCCTATCGGGTTTGTCCACTAGGGACTGTATTTCATTGCATTATGTTAGTAATCAATAATCTATACTGTGTGTTTATGTATTTCTGTGTGATTATTTAGTTAGTTAGTAAATCAATAATAAGCCAATTTGTGTTTCGCTGAATCATCACTTAGGCTAGGATTCGTGCAGATTTACGAAGTCAACGATGTTCAGAATGAGACTGATGAGGTAATAATACATTGATAATTGTCTGTTATCTATGGATATGAATATATCTTATAAGAGTTTAATTTGGAGATAGTAACTCGTTAAATAAGTTTTCCCGTGGTGCCCCAAGTTACTAATGAGTTAATTGTTACATGATTAATTGAATCACATAATAATTAAACATAGTTAAGGTA